>MDKI01179056.1:0-46933 GCA_005239505.1 Nicotiana paniculata | reverse complement strand
ATTAAAACACATAAAATGCAAGGTATATAATGCTTAAAATCATGAATTCTAGCCATGCATCAGGAATCACATCACACTAGATTGCATCCTCATACCTTTCAATAGAGAATAGTAATAATACTCTTTTATCTACCTTTACTCCTCTCAACATGTAGGGTTCAATATGCTCAACACAAGGCAAGTTCAATTTCTCAACCATATAAGTATTAATAGAGCTATAGCCAAACTCTTTGTCAATTCTAAGGGCACAAATCACAGACATCACTTTAGCTCTTAACGATCCCTCATAGTAGACAAGGTTAGCATTCAGTGAAGGATCGATAAGACTCCACCTCATTCGGAGTGCAGCCGAGTCTATGAGTTATCGTGTCAGAATTTTGCTACAGACTTATGGGTAGGTCGGTACCCTGTCCCATTTGATGTTAAATACTCTTAGAGGCTTTGTAGACAGAGATTTATTTTGTACAGTATGTTAGAGGCCTTGATGGCCCATATGTATTCATGTTTAAGGAAGATGGTTCAATGTATACAGTGCCTTCCCACTTATAGTTTATACATTACGAGTTGTTGATGGAAATGTTCTAAATGCTGCCAAATAAACCTAACAGATCCTCTATCTCCCAGCCATTGAAGTTTCTTCTTAACAAATGCTCACTGAATGATGCCTGTTCTAACCGATATTTTCATTTCAAACTTTTGCCTCCGGTTCCAGCGTCTTTGGATTCACTCGGCACCAATCACATGTTCGTAACTGGTGTCAACTCGACAAACATCCACCTGACATTTATCTATTTTACCTTATGCAAGAGGTAAATTTAATATTTAAATTTTATGGTTCTACGTTCATGATTTTTACCAACCCATTGTATTTTTCAAATAATATGTTGAATTTGTTACTTAATTGTTATAAATTTTAGTAATTTTTCACAGACAAATACATATATTAGGTTCAGTTGAAATCATAGCTCAAATTTTGCATTTGTTGCTGCTTGACATTTTAGAAAAATAAGAAGTTATCTAATACGTACTTTTTAATGAAATTTACTCTTAATGTTTAATTGGTGAAGTCTCAATCAAATAGGACGATTAAATGAAAGATAAACGACAATTTAGTGGACGTTTGGACATAAGAATGGTAAAATTCTAAAAAAAGGTGAAATTTTTTTTGAAGTAAATGAAAATTAGAGTTTGTTATGAAATATTATAATTATATTAGTGGATGTCTATAACTCTTAAAGATAAGTTACTCTCACTACTCTTCTCCATTAACATCTCATTACTTCTTACCATTATGAATGTAACTCCCACACCTCCATAACCGCCTTCATGATCTCCCCATGTTCATGACATTCGTTTATATTACCTCAATGTCATCCTATAAATATAGGGTTTGGGTGTCACATTGTACATACTTGGAAAATACTTGATGAAATAAGATAGTTCTCTCTTCCTCTCTATATTTCTTGTATATTTTCCTGTTTCATATTATTATTTTGAGCTTAGTTTCTTAACACGTTATCAACATGAATTGCTATTTTATTTGATACTTCGTAAAAAAGACGAAAGAGGCAAGAGATTTTGGAGATAAAGTTGTTAACATCGGTTGTTTTCTTCAAGTAAGGTGCCTCACTTAATTTAGGCGTAATGGCTTCCTGGCCACTTAAACTTGTAGGGCTTTTAAAAACCGACACATGAACTTGAACTTTTCCCATTTGAACACTCTAACTTGACAAAATGAATATTAATAAACATATTTGACCGTTGACTATGTCTATGTGAAAGTGGCGCAACTGACATGGCTAAATTGTGTGCAAATCACGCTGCAAAGGCGCGTGGATAGTATTATTTTTATTAAAAAATATGAGAATCAAAATAAAATATAAATGAGACCGAAAAAAAGAAAAGAAAAAAGAGACCTTTCCCTTTCCCCTTCTCTTTTCCCCTCCCTCCCACCTCTCTCATCCTCCCTACCAAACACCCACCTCCCCTTTCCCCCTCCCCCTTCTATTCTACCATATTAATGAAGTCAAGCATTTTACTTTTTTTCTTCACCATTTCTTTTTCTTGTATATGCTCCATCTAATTTTTGACTTGACTCAAGGAGTTTAATCTCCGTTGTCACTTGCTTTTGTTCTTAGCGAGGAGTTTAATCTTCGTTGCCGTTTACTTTTGCTCATCAATTAAATTTGACTCGAGACCGGAGATAATTTGCTCGATTAATTCATTGGATTTTTCAAAAAGCATGACAAAAATAGCCGCCGGCTTTGTGAAGAAGCGGCTGGAAACTCGCCGGATCTATCACTGTTGCAATTACTGAAAGCTGAGGAACTTGCATTAATACTGAGATCGGTGAAAGTTTCTTCCCAAATAAGTGAAATTCGGTTGAACTTCAGTCTCTATTATCAGAGCTTATATTTATAGTCTCGATTATCGGAGCAGTTCGTACCTAGGAGGTGAAGAATAAAAGAAGGGAAAGAGAAGAAAAAATAGAAATTTAATAAATTAATTTTGGAAAATGACAGGGCCCACAAATTGGGACCTTGAACATACAGGTGTCAACAAAATATAAATGAATGAATGATATGGCTGTACAAAATATTAAATTAAATCCATGTCAGCAGCAATTAAATCACACACACACCATCACAAGTGTTTATTAGTAGCTATTTTTTCAAGTAAAGGTGTTCAAATGAGAAACCCAAGAGTTCATATATCGGTTTTACAAACCGATGCAAGTTTAAGTGGCCAGGAAGCCATTTCGCCCTTAATTTATGCTTTTCATTTGTTTCACTAATGTCCAAACCTTCCATGAGAGTTTCTGTGAGCTTTGCCAAGTGATAAAGGTAAATTTTGGATTTTATCTTGTCAGATATATTTGTGGTAAGACTGATTTTATCATTAAAAAGATACATGCACGTGCAGTAATACACAAAAAAAGAAATATACTACAAAACACTAGGTGTCTATGATATATAAATAAAACAATAGATGTATTTGTGACGCTATTATGTTTGTGATGATGCCATATATTGTATACTGTTTAATTTATTTCTTCTTATGTGTATTAGTTTAACATTTTTCATCACCTCATCTGTTAAACATGTGATCATACAATCTCAATCTGGTCAAACACTATAACTTCTTGTCCCGTTAATAAATTAGTACTTGCATTTTAATAAATAAGGAAAAGTAATGCTAAAATAAATAATTTTTCAGAAAACTTTGAGTAGATTTCGTTGTTTTCTTATGGCAAAAGGCATTGTTTACCTTTTTAGTTAATGAAGAATACATGTAAGAGATTTTGTTTGTTTTCTTTATATTAGACCATGTCATGCATTATTGTTCATGAAAAAGATCTATTCTAGTTCTAATCAAAAATTCAAATTTATTATTTATTGAGGGTAAGACGGTGGGTTCAAGTCCTATCGCACCTTGAGGGTAAGACACCTGGTTTAAATCCTAGTGCACCATGATAATAAGATGTTGGGTTCGAGTCTCAATGTATAATGTCCTAACATACCTTTATATGGGTAAGGTGTTGGGTTTGAGTCTCATGCACCATATTGATGATATAATGATGACTAAAGAAAAATAATGCATTTTTCATGAAAAACCATGAAGCTTGTCCCACTTAATTTTCTCCATTTTTGAAGTGAATGTGATAGCGGTGCATAATAAATCTAAATAAAGACAAGTGGTTAATCAATGAACGTGGGCGAGCTAAAGACCAAAATAATAATAGTCTTCATTATGGTAATTGTAAAAAGGAGAACAATAAGAGTTCTCAAAATAATCCTTCAAAGGTGAAGGAAATATGCATCAATGTAGTCTGTTAATATGAGACACACACAAATGGTTATAGTCCATTCCTTAAAAATGTAACTTGTGATAAGAATTGTAAATGCAGACTCATTCCTGAAAGGGAATATGATAATATATATGTGATGAAGATTATGCATAATAATGTGTTTATGTATGGTTGGATAAATACCACAACTCACCTCTAAGGGAGGTTTGAGAGAAATAAAGATAATGAATATTACATTGTGGTTACATGAATATGTCATTAGTCACGTACATGTGGTACGCAAAATTGTCATGCGTTATAAAAAGTTATTAAAGGCAAAATTAAAGCAAGAAATGATTTTGCTTATGATGATTTTGACCACAACAATAATAATATGATTTTCTCCATGGACCAGAGGAGATATTCACCACTTGGAAGGTGTGATAAAATATCTTGTCGTAAAAAATTAATTGAGACCTCCAGAAAAGCTAATTTGTTACTACCCAGATTAATAAAATTGTTCTTGACATTTATATTATAGCAAGTCCCAAAATGTAACGACCCGATCGGTCGTTTTGAGCAATTTGTACTTCGCTCGGTTGTTTGAGGTCATGAGTAGCTCCGAATGATGTATTATGACTTATGTAATCGTTGGTTTTGGTTTTCATGTTATTCGGAATTGATTTGGAAGAATGATTCTCAGTTAGAAGCCATAAATTTGAAAGGCTTGACCAAGTTTGACTTTTTAGAATTTGATCTCGAATTGGGTTTTCAATAGTTCCATTAGCTCCATTGGGTGATTTTGGACTTAGGAGCGCGTCCGGATTGTGATTTGGAGGTCCGAGGTGGAATTAGGCTTGAAATGGCGAAAGTTGGAAATTTGGCGATTTTGGTCGGCAGTGGAAAACTAAATATCGGGGTCGGAATGAAATTTCGGAAGTTGGAGTAGGTTCGTAGTGTCATTTTTGACGTGTGTGCATAATTTGAGGTTATTCGAACGTGGTTTGGTAAGTTTCGGCGTTGTTTGCGGAATTTGGAAGTTTAGAAGTTCTTAGGCTTGAATCCGAGAGTAATTTGGTATTTTGAGAGTTCCGAAGGTTTGACTAAGTTCGCATGTTGATATGTGACTTGTTGGTATTATTGGTTGAGGTCCCGAGGGTATCGGGTGTGTTTCAGGTGGTTAACGGATTGATTTTGGGTGTTGGGAGATAGCTGGTTTCTGCTATTTTTTGGAACTTCTGGTATTTTCCACACCTGTGGAAGGGGAGCCGCAGGTGCGGAGGGGAGGATTGCAGATGCGGAAAATGGCAGGCTGGAGCTGGAGCGCAGGTGCACAGGACATGACCGCACCTGCGAGCCCGAAGGTGCGAGACCTAGGAGCAGGTGCAGAGTCTGAGGGGCTAAGCGAATTGCGCAGGTGAAAGATTTTTATCGCAGGTGCGAGAAAAATGCCGTAGGTGTGAAAAGCCTGGGCAGAATGTATAAATAGCACACTTCGCGAATTTTGTCCATTCTTCACCATTTTTAGTCGGTTTTGAAGCTTTTGGCAGTGATTTTCAAGGGGAACTCAAGGGATATCAGTGAGGTAAGTTGCTTGAGCCTTAATACTCATGTTTATTGTGATTTACCGTTGTTTAATCATATAATTAGTGGGAATTAGGGGTGATATTGAGGGGTTAGGGCTGGGGATTTTGGAGAGTTTGATGTGAGAATTTGAGGGGCCGAACGGTGTTGGATTTTGACAAAATTTGGTATGGTTGGACTCTTGAGAGAATGAGCTTTCTAGTTTTGTAAATTTTGTCGGGTTTCGAGATGTGGGCCTGGAGGCCGGATTTGAGCTGATTTCGGGATTTTGGTTTAATTTGATAGCTTTTCTTGTGGAATTCATTCCATTAACGTATATTGAGGGTATTGTTCTAGTTGTGAATAGATTCAGAATTTTTGGAGGCCGAGACGAGGAGCGATAGCATCCCGGAGTAGAATTTCTACGTTGTTAAGGTAAGTAACTCTTCTAAACTTAGTGTTGAGGGTATGAAACCCCTAATTAGGTGTTATGTGATTGGTATTGAGGTGACGCACATGTTGGGTGATGGGCGTGTGGGTGTGCACCCTGTGAAATGGGACCCTATGGGCTCTGAGAGGTATTTTATACTTGTTATTGTAAAGAAAATGAAACATCTTGCTTATTGCTGAAAAGATTTTGGGAAAAAATCATAGTTTTCAAACTTACCTGTATTGCGGTATTTTTGTAAAAGATTTGATTTCTCACTAAGATATTTGAAAAACATACATATTTTCAGGAACTGTGAGCGAGTTGAGAATTTTACTTCTGAGATACTCCTTTTATTATTTGTATTACGCTGTGGCGAACTGTTGTAGAATACTGGTATTTGGACTCCACCTAATGTTAGCTCGTCATTGCTTTCAACCTAAGGTTAGGTTTGTTACTTACTCAGTACATGGGGGTCAGTTGTACTGATACTACACTTCTGCATATTGCATGCAGATGTCTGTTGTGGTGCTCGATGGTTGCCGGACTTGAAGATGTACCAGCATCCCTGTTGTAGTTGCCTCCTTTGTTCGGGCTAGCCTTAGATTATATAACTCTGTTTATGTACTTTTCAAACAGACTATGTATTTATTTCAATTCTGCTCTGTAAACTCTATTCGTAGTGGCTCATGATTTGTATTACCAGTTATTGGAAAATGTATAAAATTCCATATCACTTTCATTTAATTGTTTTGTTAATATCGGGTAATTAATAGTTGGCTTACCTAGCGAGTTGGTTAAGGTGACATCACGACTAGTAGGTTTTGGGTCGTGACACAAAAGAAACTTTATGAGTTTCAAATATATTAGCCAAAGTGGTTGGCATTTGAAAGGAAGATTGAATATCTTCATATTACTATAATCATACGGGGTAAATATGAAGGGTTATCCGACTTTTATTCTATTTGTACTACACAAGTATAAGCATGATGATGGAATGACATGCCATAATAAATTAGATGTTTACTGAAATAAATATCAGTTGGCATGACCGGTTGGCCATCCCGTTTCAATTATGATGCGAAAATTAATTGAGAATTCACATTGGCATATATTGAAGAAATAGAATATTCTTCAAGAATTCTCTTGTGTTGCTTAATATCATGATATACCAGTTAAGGTTGGGATTGAATCTCTTAATTTATGAAACGAATAAAAGGTGATATATATGGGCCCAGTCACCTGCCATGTGGACCGTTTACTGTTAAATAATTTCAATAGATGCATCTATTGTATGGTCACATGTGCGTTTGTTATCAACTTGCAGCTTGAATTTTGCAAGGTTGGTTGCTCAAATTATTAGAGCACAGTTCCAGAATATAAATTATAATTTATCTTGATAATGTTGGTTTAAATCCAAGTTGGTTGAGCAGAAATTATATGCCTCCAATTATAGCTAAACCATTAGTTATGAGAACAAAACTACCAAAAAGAAATTTGGTATGAGATATATTATTTAATATATAGCAACACTTGTATCATCTAGCCAAGTTATGATAAATTCTCCCCGTCACAATTGGTTCAGGGTCAGGAACCAAATAATTTTCATCTTGAAATATGGATGTGCTATATGATTTAATTGTGCCACCATAATGCACAAAGATGGGCTCCCAAAGAAGGTTGAAAAATTTGTTGGTGATCCAAACATTAGGGAGGAGAAAATGGGCAGCTGAAAAAGTGATATGTGGAATAAATTATTATGAATACATCTAGATCCTCGTACAAGAAAACGTGAACTTGAAGTTCAAGTGATAGTTCATTTTAAAAATATTTTCATGTGCATTTGCTGATCCAAAGCTAAATGTTATATTCTAGCTTTTAATACTCTAAATAGAATAAGTCCATGGTGGACATAGTCTATGGAATGCATAAAGCGTAATAGACAATCGGTTCCAAAGATAAAACTCCTTGAAGAAAGAGAGAAGCAAATGATCAAGATGGTCATAATAAGGAGGCAAGTGCTCTAGAAGAGCACCACGACATGACACTTCATAAGACCTCATGGGAGAGGCTCAGGTACCTGAAAATAATGAGATCTAGATAAGTTATGTCTCTATTGTGTGATAATAGAACCGATAAAATGATCATCATATTGTTCATATAATGTAGCGCTCAATATTATTAATATTGACAAGGATCTTGAGCTCAAATCTGTCATGGAGTTTGGACAGACAAATGATTGGCCAAATGAAAAATTCGCAATGAAAATTGATTTCATCTGAAAAATGTGAAATTGGACGGATAGGCCCAACACCTGAAAGTATAAAACCTATGTGGAGATACTGAAATATGATTAGTGTTATACTGCAAAAGAATCCTTAATATAGATTTGTTTATTCTAACAAATATTTTCAAGGTTTGTTGGTTATACAAATGCAAGACATAGTTCATTGTTCATATCATCTATTTGTCTGTGAGGGTATTGCCATATTATGATATTCAACAATGTTCCAATTACATTGAAGATGATACTGCATGCATACCTCAATTGAAAGAAGGACTATCGAACAATATAAAATAAAGCATATTTCACCAAAGTTCTATTTCGGACATGATCGTTGTTCAACAAATTTGTTCAAATGATAATTTGACAAACTTTTTCACAAGGCATTACCAATTTCAATATTAGAGAAGTTATTATACAAGCTTGGAATTCGTCGTCTCCGAGAAACAAATGTGGTGTTTTCATCAAGGGAGGTAAATACGCATTATACTCTTTTTCCCTTAGCTAAGGTTTTATCCCACTGGATTTTCCTGGCAAGATTTTTAATGTGGCAGCAAGTAATGCGTATCACAAGATATGTGTACTCTTTTTCCTTCACTAAGATTTTTTCGTACATGGTTTTTTTCTTAGTAAGGTTTGAACGAAGCACATTATCTATAGACATCCAATGAGGCGTGTTATGAAATATTATAATTATATTAGTGGATGTCTATAACTCCTAAAGATAAGTTACTCCCACTACTCTTCTCCATTAACATCCTACTACTTCTTACCATTATGAATGTAACTCTCATACCTCCATAACCTCCTCCATAGTGGCAAAGTCACGAATTTACTAAAGGATGTTCAAACTTGAAATAAGTGAAAAAAATTCTCCGAGAAAGGGTGTTCAATATATGTTATATACCTTTAAAATCTAATACTTTACCTATATACGCTGTGTAATTTTCCGACGAAGGGTGGTCAGTTGACCACCCTTCTTTACAAGTAGCTTCGCCCATGCTCCTCCATGATCTCAATAGTTAATACCATGTTCATGACATCCGTTTATATTACCTCAATGTCATCCTATAAATAGAGGGTTTGGGCATCACATTGTACATACTTGGAAAACACTTGATGAAATAAGATAGTTCTCTTTTTCTCTCTATATTTCTTGTTTTATATTATTACTTTGAGTTTAGTTTCTTATCAGAGTTGTGTTTGGACATGAATATAATTTTGGTTTGTTTTAAAGTTTTGTGAGTGATCTGAGTGAAAATTTTGAAAAACAACTTTTTGGAGTTTTTCAAATTTTTAAAAAATTATAAAATTCATCTGCAAGTTAAAATTAAAATTTTTGTGGGCAAACAATGATTTTGAAAAAGAAAGTTGAATTTTTTTAGAAAAAAAGTAAAATAATTCTTATGTGCAAATGAGCTCTTAGACATATCATTAAAGTACAGTAAATATTTTTGAGCATGAGAAGGAGGTAACATGGATTGGAGGGAGTATAATAGTATACTAGTAGTACTGCTACTAGTTAAATCCACCGCAAAAAGCTCCTCCTCTTCCTACACTGTCTGAATCTCCCAAGGATATCGCATTCGGGTCAAAATGCAAGATCCGTCAAATCCGAACTCCAAGAATCAAACGCCGTCATTTTCAGCTACATTCAGGCCATCTCACCACCGGCGAGCTCATTCTGAAGTGAACTTCCGGCTGCCGGAGGATCTAGATCTAGTATCCGACCCATTCGATGCGTCCGCCGGGAGTTTCGAGGAGATCGGATCCGAGGACGATTTCTTCTCCACTTACATGGACATTGAGAAACTCGGCACCGGATCCAACCCTACCGATGGATTCAACAATGCTGCCGGAAGTAGTAGTGGACTACTGGTAGCTGACGGAGAGAAGAGTTTCAGTAGGCCACGTCATAGGCATAGTAATTCTGTGGATAGTTCGAGTTTGTTGCTAAGTGAGAGTATTGAAGCTAAGAAAGCTATGGCTCCAGATAAACTTGCTGAACTTTGGACCATTGATCCTAAACGCGCCAAAAGGTATACATTTCTTTTACAAGTTTAATTTGAACGGTCATTTGGTGCTATTTTAGGAAACTCTCGATGTAGATCTGCTTGAATATATATCTTGATTTAGTCCTCCATTTATTGTTTTCCTTTTAAAATTTGATTTACTACTTTCAAAATCACCTTAACTAAACACATTTTATTTCCTTCTTGGAGATTCCGAACATTCTTTACCTTTTAAATTGATCTGGATTTCCTTAGTGTTAATGTACTACAGTACTAGGTGTATACTGTATACTCATGTGAATTAAGGCCCTTCTCAGACGAGGGGCTGAGCTAATTAGGAAGTTAATAAGCTGTTAATGGTTTTGCTAAAGATTCTCTAAGTAGTGATTAGGATGGATTGACGTGATGTCATTGAACACTTATATCTCTTTATATATATATATATATATATATATATAGATATATATATATATATGAACTCTCCATGGTGTAGGACATAAGATACAGATGTGAAATTGAGATGGAGTTATAGTGATTTAAAATTAAAACTGCATTTCTGTAGAAAAGCAAGAACAAGAAAATCGCTAAACTAGACTAACAATAGGATGGCAAAGACGTACACGTGCAAGTTCTCATGTCAAGAAATTGTGTGTTGAAGCAGCAAAATGCTTTGTTAGTGCAGATTAACTGTGGCATTTTTATTCTAAAGTTACTAGAAGTTCCCAAACCAGAATGTTGAACTGTGACCCCTTTTGCATGGATTAACTCCACGAGACTTGCAAATGCGTGTTGACAGTAAACTTTCCAGAACAGAGGTCAAAACAGTTTTTTATATCAGAAACTGAGAACTGGTCATTTCTTTCCTAGAGCCAGTCTGCACCCCAGATGTCTTGTTCTTATCAAGTTTTTTGTTTAGCAACTTTAACAATTAGATTGGGTTTGGTTTGATCCATCTCATTATTAAGAGATGCTTCTGCCTTGTTTTAAGATAGTTCTTAGTTCTTACTTTATAGTGTATTTGGGTAAAACAGAAATGAAGCTTAAGCTTTACTAAGTGAAGTTTAGTGCAATGTACAGTCTAACAAGACTAACTGTAGTCATGTACTATCTTTAAGAAGATGGCAGTACATCCAAGTTAAGTCAATCAGCTTGTTCGCCTGGACTGAGAAAACGAGTGGTTCATTCTATTACTGGATCATGTCTCTTTTAACATAACCTGCTTAAGAAAATTTCTAAACTAGAGTAGCTTCCAGCCTTCCACTAATCCTGATTGGTGAGTTTCCTAGCACTACTGAAGTATCGCAGGAGCTTATTATCATTGTTGTTTGGTCCATCAAAAAGATCTCTGTTCCCGTAAAATCAACATAGTTTTAGCAAGGTCTATTTTGACGTTTACCTTTGGGGGGACATTCTTTTGTGAAGTAAATGTCCAAGTTTAATTGAAATAATACCCGGTCCAAATTCATTTAATTTACTCCCTATAAATTTTGGCTACTACGATGGCCATCTATTAGGACCAAGAAAGTCCAAAAGGAAGATTCCTTTGGCTTAACTCGTGGGCCTTTATCAGCAGGGGATGTGCTATTCCATGCCAAATTTGCTTGTCTGACCTAGTTTTGCATTCACCTTAATTTTGTTGTGCTCCAAAAGTTTGGCTCGTCCATCTAGTATCACATGATTCAGAGTCTTATAATTCTGTAACATAGCTTAAAGCTTGTATAGCTTACATCTGAGGCAAAACGATGGTCCTGGACATGTGATATAATCCTCTGTGTTCCCCTTATGGATTACACTTTGTGACTTTGGAAACCAATAGAAATGACAACAGTATGTAGCATTTTGTCTGCTTTCTTGAAAGGCTCTAAACTCGGTATATTCCAATGTTGACTTTTATGATTTGTGGTGATTTTAGGATATCTGTTCAGAAGAAGATTATTTAAATTGATGCCATTAATGGAAAAGAAAGAACGCAGCTGACAAATTGCTTGTGTTGATCCCGATTTGCCAAGAGCTATAATATATGTGAATTTACTTACAAATGTCAAGTGTAAAAGCTGCTTGGCGGTATTAACACTGAAGCCTTTTTACATATCACACTGGATAATGACATATTGTATAATGAAGCGCTCTGTTTCACATTGATGATGCCCTGAGAATATGTGAGACTGGTTTCACTGTAGTAAGTTATGGAAGCTATATTGGATACTTATATTCAAGAACTTGTGCTAAATACTAGAATTGAAGTAGCTTTAATTTGTCAGGCAATTTATGCACTAGTATTTCGGAGCATTTTTTGTCAGGAAACTGTGTAGCTTCTTAAAACTACTAATCTGTCTCGTCTAAGAAGCATAGATACCTCCAAATGGAAAATATGATTCTATTTTACAACTAGACTCTCCAACACTCTGATGCATTTACTCTAGGTCCCTTCTAGGAGTTTTTTAGCCTTAATTAGAGATTTATGTGCCAATAGGAAATATAGAGAACTTCTAGTATTTTTCATTTTTATTTTGTCCATATAATGTTGGCGTGCGATGAATTTAAATGGGGAACATGGTCCGTGAAGATTCATATAGCAGACCTCGATTTGTTTAGGATTGGGGCGTAGTAGTTGTTGTAATCTCCAGCACTCTGATGCGTCTAAGTATGCTCTGCCTGTATCAATATTTAAGTCAATATACCACCATGTCTGACGCATCAGTGCCAGGTTATGTTTCTGATTTGAGAATGTTATACAGGATTTTGGCTAATCGGCAGTCTGCTTCTCGCTCGAAAGAGAGGAAGGCCCGTTACATAACTGAACTTGAGAGAAAGGTTCAGACCCTTCAAACAGAAGCAACCACTCTTTCTGCACAATTAACCCTTTTCCAGGTAATTCTTCCTTTTCGAGAACTTCAAAATCTGTTCTAAATAGGTGTGCTCACAGATTGCATTGTATTCCATTAACTATGAGAATTATTGGTCTGCACACCATTCTATAACAGCCATTTTTTTCCAGCTATGGCTATGTCTGTTTAATTAAATAAATAGAAACTTGATGGTTGAATTTGACCATGGAAACGTTGTGATCATTCATTTTGTCTGAAAATTAACTGTGTTTAGACAAACCTAGGGATTAACTTCCTGCATTTAAATGATAATACCTTTTCTCAGCTAGATGTCTAACAAAGTAAGTGAGTCCTTTCCTCTAAGTATTCCATGCATGGCAATTCTGAAGTGGATTTTGCACGTAATATGCCCTTAAATACTCTTCCTTCCGTAGGGGAGTGAGGGAAGCATATACAAAGGGAAAAAAGTGCATTCCTCAAATTAACGGAAGATGTTTCAACATTTTGGTTACTGAATTTCATTTATCTCCCTCACAATAATCGATACTTCACATCTGATTGTTCTCTCCATCTGCAGCGGGATACAACCCAGTTTACTAATGAGAACACAGAGCTTAAGATCCGTTTGCAAGCTATGGCACAACAAGCTCAGTTACGTGATGGTATGTTTATCTTTTCTCTGTCTTTTCCATTGGCTTCCAGAATTTTTTGTTTGTCAGTCATTTTCTCATCATCTTGAAATTCTAAGCTGCTTATTCCACCTCTTATGGACAGGATACATAGCAAAACTGAATCTACTGTTACGTTTCTAATCTGCAAATAGAAAGTCATAATGTTTACTTTGTCCCTGCGTAATTGAGAGAATAACAATTCCAGGTCACGTTTATGGCGAGAAAATTTATTAATGCTGATTTGTTTTGCTGTTCCTATATTACAGCTCTGAATGAAGCACTGAAGCAGGAGGTGGAAAGACTTAAAATGGCTACAGGGGAAATGTCCTCTTCAGATGCTTACAATCTGGGGATGCAGCACATTCCATATAATCAATCAGCATTCTTTTCCAATCAGACACAGTCAGGGCCAAGCGAATCCCAGAACATACAGATGCAGCAGTTTCATTCCCTCCAGGACAGCTTGTTGACTCCTCATCGCCGTTTACTTGCAGGCCATGGGCAGGCTCTCCCAGATACAATGCAACAGGATCCCCTTGGTCGTTTTCAGGGTCTTGATATAGGTGGCAGGGGTATGCATCATGTCAAGACTGAAACACCTTCTGTTTCTGCCAGTGAGAGCAGCAGTACATTGTGATTGTGTTGCCAACTTGCGCAATCGCCTTCCCAACCTTATTTATGGAATTGTTCATAGACTGACGTGTTTAACATCCAGAACATGATATCATTCAATTTTTTTGATTAATTATTTGTTCCATTTGACTTGAGTCTTAGGTTTCAGTAGCTTCCTGGGGTCTTGATGTGTTTTTTTAATTTTATTTTTTATTTTGCCTCTTTTTTCTTTCCGCAAGTTTGAATCATTTCTTGTGATTTATTCATGTAACTTTAAAGGAAGGTTGTTACCACTGCTCAATGGCCGTACTCTTATGGTGTCATGGTGTCTTTAAACTTCAACAAATTCTCGTTCAACTTTGCAAAAGGTTATTTTTTAAAATTTTGTAGCAAGCGCCACGTTATTGTGTGAGGTAACGATCTTTTGCTTCCCCTCAACTTTCAGGGTACTATTGGATACCTCCATAATTTATCCTCATAGTTCTTAGGTAGAAACGCCCTACGCACCCTCGGAATGATTATACCTGTCCGATGGGTCTACATCTATCCCTGAATGTCATGGGGTACTGTTAATTTTCCTTATTGTTGTAACCGTTAAGAAGATATGAGAAAATGGACAAGTTTTTGTCAACTAACGCTCATGATTTTCTTGCTTTCCAGTTTATCATGGCCACTGAATTAACGCAAACAATTTTTAGGTCATTTATGTTGAGTGTAGAGGATATAATATGGATAATGCACTAATGTCCTAGGTAAGTAAGACTTTTGTGGAGTATCTGAACGCTTAGCTTTTGACGCAAATTCTCATAGGAGGCAAGTTCTTGTTAACGTCTCTGGTTGCACTCCGGTAAGGAAAATCATTTTGCCCAGCTTCTACTTTGACCTAATATAGTGAAACTGCCAAATGACTACCTGATACTCATTCTACTATGTTTTAAATTCTTAATTGATGTTTCATCTAATTTCCCACACTATAGAAAGTTCGCCTTCCTTCTTTTGAATTAGTTAGCCAACAAAAAAGAAAGGGAAAAAAAGATGAGTATATTATTCATCTTCATTTGTAGTATATACATATATAATACTAGTTTAGGAGATACAAATTTCACAAAACAGATTAAGTCTTTGATTTCCACAGCCTAGACATCCATTCCAAGACGAGAATCTATTGATATTTGTTTCCCACAAGAAATATTAGGAAAATATTTTTTTTCTTGATAAATGGTGTATTTATGTTTACCGTGAAAATGGTAATTACAATTAAATTTGATTGTGTGGTTCTAAAAATATGTAATTTATTTTAATACCAATTGTTAGGCAATAGATGCTAAATGTAGGTGAAGAAAGTGCAATAATGATAAAGGAAAGCAGAGATATGCAGACCGAGCTACTGAGGAACGGGGTCTTGAGTTGATGAAACAGGACCTTGAGGTCGAGCTCGAGAGCTTGATGGAGAGCGGTCGGTGAGTGATTAACATCTTAACGGGCCTCGAAAGTGGCTTCTTTATGATCAATAATAAGCAATAAATGAAGAACTATAAATGAAACACAATAAATGGAAGCAATAAATCAATGGAATAATTGTAGAGAATATTTAAGTTAGGGAGCAGAAGATGTTGTTCTTCTATTGAATATCATGTGTGTTACAAAGTGACAAGGGTCCCCTTTATATAAGAAGGGAAATTACAACATAGTACATGTGTAATCATTACAAAGAAATATAGCTGGTACATCTATTTAATGTAAAGAGAAATGACTGATACATCTATTTAATGCCACGGTACGGGCGTGTACTATCTTGTGTACTTTGTCAGCTTTAACCACGTGCCCCTTGCGGATTTCCTGCCTTTTCACATCGATCCTTGGTTTGTGCTGCCTCGAGGTCGAGGACCCTCGTGCCGAGCTCGGGCTTCGACCCTTCATCTTCATCGAAGTGGCCATGAAATCGGGCTCTCAGATTTTAGCCGTATACAGATAGTCCCTGCATTTCTTAGAATGAAGAGATAAGAAATGGTTTTGAGCTTTCGCCCCTTCGACACTCCTACTATGACGTCAGCCCCTTCAGAGCATTAAATGATTGTGACACGAAAAGCTGTGTAGAGGTAGGGTCAATGACAATTCTCGAGAAGCCCACTAACCGTCATAGGTTCGACTTCCCGCTTCAAGCTTGCCCAAAGGGACCCTATAAATACTACAATTACTTACCTCTTCATAATTTTGCATCTTCTTTTTCAAATCTTCAGATTTTAATAAAGTGTTCTCCCTTCTTATCCTCTACGTGCTCATGTTTCTCTCATCTTCTTACTTCAAAACTTGATAGCTACCATGATAAAGACTTCAAAAACGGTTCCTCAAAAGGAGGGGGTTGCTTCTACATCACGCCAGTCTAAGGGCAAATCAAAGACCCCTCCTACCATCGAGCAATGCATCCCTGGACCTTTCGACACCATTTCTGATTTTACAATAGAAAAAGCCCCTTCTACACCGGGCCAGTGCAAGCCTATGTCCCGATACATAAGTGTAATATCAGATATCGAGAGGGTGAAACTTGACTGCCACTGGGGGGAGGCAGCCCGACTAGAGATCCCAACGGCTGATGAATGCATAGTAACGCACAAGGCTGGCTTTCTCAGTATATACACATATCCCTTCACCTTAAGCCCCGTCGATTCTTCTTCTCCACCGGTTGACCCGGTGATTCTTGATTTTTTCCACCAATACCGAGTGACACTCGGTCAGATCTATCCTTCGTTCTGGAGGATTGTATATATGTTTCGTCATATTACCAATATGGTCGAGGGAATGGCCTTCACCCTCGACTCTTCCGTGGGGGCCTTATTAAATTAAACCGTCGATCCACCAAGGCGTTCCTCGCCTGCATCGACGAGGATAGAGACCGAGGATGGATGAGCAGGTTCGTCAGAGTCCGAACATTGGACATCATGCCTATTGATAGAATGCCATTCCCGGAGGAGTGGAATATGAAACGTAAGTTCCTTTGAATCGAGCATGCTTTCGTTATCCCTTTCTCTTTTGACTGATCTTCTTTTAATTGTGCAGTCACTGTTTGGTTCCCCAGGGCGGTTCAGGACCTTTCGGGGTGGATCAAATGCTTAGAATCCACTTTCCCATACAATGAGCGTGTATGGCGTGAGCTGGCCAAAACATGATGGCAGGCCAAGAACCATGGTACATTCTTGTTGCTACTGCTTTCACATTCTTTGTGAGAATTTTTGATGGTGATGCTTTTTTGACATGATATATTTGTGCAGGCCTTGGTGAGGGAGTGTTGATGAGGCCGCCCCCACCTGGTGAGGAAGAGGCCCCGAAGGACACCAAAGATAGAAAGAGGAAGAAAGAGGCCCCGACGGGGTCCCCAAAATCAAAGAGGCCAAAGACTCGAAGGCCTAAGACCGATGCTACGGTCCTGTCTTCGACGGTCGCTGAGAGCCTGCCGACCGAGGAGGAGAGAGACGATGCCTGCCAAAGGGAAAAGCGAAGCGATGAGGCTTCGAGTGCTGTTAAGGGGTCGCATGCTAAGCTTGAGGCGGACGATGCAAGCCCACCGTTTGTAGAGGAGACCCTAGAGGAAGGTTTGGGCGCAGTCCCCGATACGCTCATCGAACATGGCACAGTCCGTGATGAGGAGCTCGGGGGGCTTGATACTAAAGCTTTCTGAGGTAGGGAAGAAACCTCGATGGAGGCTGCATCGCTGGTGGTCTTCATTTGGGCCCGTCATTCTCTCCAAGGGAGATACGAGATGCTCAAGTTAGGGGTGTCCCCGGTCCAAAGACCTCTCGTGGAGAGGATGACGCATTCAGAGACTACTTCGAGGGGATGGACGAGGAGAACGATGTCGATGCCCCAGTTTCCCTCGAAGAAGCCGAGAGGCTCCAAAGCAGGTGACTTTTGAGGACAATATACTTATTCTCTGATCTTCTATTTTTGTTTTCTGATTTCCCTTCTCTATGTTGCAGGTCAAGAAGTTATATGACCAGGCCTTCTCCAAGTTGCAAGACGAGTTGACTCATCGTTGATAGGAGCTTGAGAAGCTTATGGCGGGGATGGTCGAGCTCGAGGTTTTGTGCGCTCGAAGAGATGAGGAACTGACCAACCTTTGGGAGAGCTTGGAGAGAGCACTTCAGGAGAGGGCCAAATTCTCCGAGCAGGTATGTTGGTGCCCACATTTTCACCTTTTAGTCGTAATACTTGGTGGTGATTAACTTTCTTTCTGCTTCTCAGATTATGCAAAAGAATGCCCTGGTGGAGCGGCTTCGAGAGGAGGTTGCGGCCAAGGACGCCGAAGTCATGGAGCTGGCTTCGCTGAATGATACCGCGGCTTCGGGGGAAGCTATACGAGGTGCTCAGGAGGAGGCTGCTGCACTATCTGCAGCCAAGGCCGAGGCTAGTGAATATGTCTCCTCGTACAAGAGGGATGCCGCTGCTGCAAATGAACGGGCAAGGGAGATATTCAAAGGCCGAGTTGAAGCTGACTCAGGCAGTTGCCCATGCTCGTGCACAAGCCAAGAGGCAGGACCTCGAGGAAGTGAGTGCCAAAGGTGTCGATCTCTCTGCCGATATCGAAGAGGCCAGGGCCCTGGAGGAGGAACTGACAATTCCAGGAACATCGGACGAAGGCTTCGAAAGTGGCTCGGACAGCGGTGGAGGCATAGAGTAGTTTTTCTTCCTTTTTTGCTTTTTCCTTCTTTTTGTACATAGGATCCTTCGGGGGAACTCGTGTAAAAAAATACTTGTGTAAATTTATTTTTGGAAATAGAACATATTTGTCATATTTTGCATAAACTTAGTTCCGTAACCCTTTCCCCACAATATGAATTTCATGCTTCGATTCTTTGCTTCCTCAGAACTCGTACTTGAAATAGAAGGCCTCCTCGAGATCGGGCACCTTCCTGAGGTTAGGTCGTCCTGTGAACTTTGATTCCTCGAACCCTCCACGATGGTATCATTTATGTGACGTGACTATGAAGTGACCGAAGTGGCCCCACCGGTCACTTCCCTAAATACTATGACGACTGTCAGAAATTGAATGGCCTTTAATGCAGTTGGTTGTCCATCTTTTATTATATAAATCTTCTTGCTTCTCCTTCATTATAACTCTTTCACATTTACAAAAAACCTCAGCTTTTCTTTCAACTTTCCCATTCCTTTTCCATTTTTGCGAAAACGGGTTCCGCTCCTTCTTTTTTACCTATGCTTTGAATAGCTATGGCTGCCGCACCCGAATATGCTCACCAAGAAGAGGGAAATTCTTCCTATGCCCTTGTCCCGGCCAGTGGTACACCACCGGCTCATGGCGAGCTGACCTCGTACTGCTTTGCTCTGAAAAAGGATTTTGCAATAGAGAAACCCTACGATGCCTAGAGGTTCGTTCGATCGATAGAAGAACACCACCTTGAGGCCGTGAGGGGAGACTGCGGCTGGGGGGAAAATGTTGTGCTGCAGATACCCTCTCGAGAATAAAATGTTATGACTTATGCAGAGGGATTCCTGACTATGTACACGTATCCGTTTACATTAGGCCCCCTCGGGCGACTTGTGCTCGAGTTATGTAAAAGGTACCGAGTTACTTTGGCACAAATTCATCCATCCTTTTGGCGGATAGTGCTGATGATGAGGTATTTCACCGAAAAGGCAGAGCTTGAATTTACCCTCAACCACCTCATTAGGTTATATCGGCCCCAGCATTGTCGAGGCCTGATTGCATTGCAACGTCGATCCACGAGGCCTTTTATTTCCAGCGATGACGAGAACCGAAATGGGGGATGGATGAGTCGGTTTTTTCGGGTGAGGACCGTCGACATCATTCCAGTAGAGTTCCTGCCTTTTCCCGAAAAATGGAACTTCAAACGTAAGCACCATGTCGTGCCTTAGTGTCTTTTGCTCTTATAAACTTATAAGAGTGTTTCTTGTTCTCTTTTTCAGCGGTCCCGTGGATGCCCACGGAGGTCCTCAATCTTACGGAATGGACTCGGAAGTTGACGGCTTCCTCGAGATATGATGAGCACAAATGGCGTGATCTCTCGAGAGGGCAGATGGGAAGCAAAGCACCACGATATGAGTCGTGTGGTATCCCTTTTGATAAATGTTACCTTTTGTATGTACTAACTCTAATGCCACAGGTGTTGGTGGGTTCTCCGAGATGAGGTCGTGCCCCCTCGAGGAGAGGGAAATCCCGAGGGAGGACAATAATAAAAAAAGATCCTCTATAGACGAGGACATTCTTGATGAGGCGGGGCCTTCTCGGAGGCATAAAGGAGATGTCGTTGCTGAGGATAGCTGTATATACATCGGTCAATCTGTGGACATGGGCTCCCCTAGCGACGATGATTTTAGGTCTACGACCCGGGCCGGGGGCCCTTCCGAGGTTGATGGTTCTGCCAGGCCTGGGACTTCTAATTTCGAAGAAGGGGTTCCCCGAGAGAGAGAAAGAAAGAGTCCTCCACATCTTCTGCCTCTGCCCTCGAAGGTACTTCGATGGATGCTTGGGACCAGGGGCCTCCCGGGCCAATTAAGGTTTCGAGTGAACATACCCCTATTGAGAGCGGTTCAGCTGGGGCCGACGGGGTCAAGCCGGTAGATGTATGTTCAACTTTTACGGAGGTCCAGCGGCTCTGTTCCGAGGTGATTCCTGATCGGCCTTGCTGGTTTTTTAGCTATGAATCTTCATTCTTTGAACTAAAGTTTTTCTTTTGCAGCTCTTTGACAAACTCAAGGCCGAAGTGCTTCGCTGTGAGGCCCGATTGCGGGAAGCTTCGGGTAAGAAAAGATCTATCAAGCCTCTTTGCAACGAGAATACAAGATAGTTGATACAACTTTGGGTGGAGATGCATTGGAGCCGGATTTGTGAAGGCAAACTCGAGCGCCAAGTAATCCTTACCCCGAAGAGGTATGTGCCTCCTTTCTCGCTTTTGGGAATTAACGCTTCGGTACTTCAGTTGTAGGAAAAAATAGAAGCGTTGGAGTGCCTTTGGGGCTAGGTCGGGCAAGTTAGGTCCGAATTCCAAGCGTTGAAAGCGCAGGTAGGCGTGCATGTTGCGGCCCAAAGAAATTCTTTGGCCAAGGCTGTTTCCCTCTAAATACAACTTCGCAATGCCTGGGAAGATAGCTCAATTCAATCGAGCAGGATTACCATGCTCGAGGTTGATCATCTAAATACGAAGGCAGAGTTTGTGGATACTCGGGCTGAAGCTGAGGTAGCTCAAGCGAAGGCCGATAAGAAGGTGGTCATTTACTTGAAAGACGTTGTCGATGCACTGGCTGAGCTGAGATGAGCTTTCAACAGAGAGAGGAGGAGCAATGATACGCCCGATGCAAGTCCCGGAGGGAGACCCTCGAGGAGATACATGCTAGGGGCTTTGACCTCTCGGAAGAGATAAATCAGGCCGAGGCGGACGATATTGATGTCAAGTTTTTCCTTTCTTCTTGAGCCGACGTCGATACTTGAAGGCCGCCGTGTAAGCTGGTCCGAGGGGCCTTTGAGGGGCTGGTCCCGAGAGTAGAATATATTTTCTGCTTTGTTGTTTGCATAAAACTCCCGTGGGAGTGCTGTAAATATGTATTTGTAATATACACACACATAAACACACACACACATACACACACACACACACACACACACACATATATATGAAATATTCTTTGATTTGATTTGCCTGTTGCTAGTTAGCCCGGTGAATTTGGGTTTTGAGATGAAACCCTTGGGTTTATAAACTGTCCCTGAGGCTCTTCTAAGCTGGCAACTCGAGCTCTTATGCTTTAGGTCGGTACGACCTTTGTTGTAGCTAGCAACATGGGCCCTTACGCTTTTTTAGCCCTGAGGCACTTTAATGAATCATGTCGGGCTTAGTCTCTGAGTCGGGTTTCGGCTTGAGCTCAACGGCCCTCAAGTTTCAAATTGGCCCTGAGGCACTTAGTGTCGGTATGACGTGTAGCTGGCGACTCGGGCTCTTACGCGTAAGGTTGATACGACTTTTAATGTAGCGGGCGACTCGGGATCTTACGCTTTTTTGGTCTTGAGGCGCTTTAGTTAATCGTATCGGGCTTAGTCTTCGAGTCGGGTTTCAAATCGAGATCAACTGCCCTCAGGTTTTCAAATTTTCCCTAAGGCGCTTTGTGTCGGTATGACCCATAGCTGGCGACTCGGGCTCTTACGCGTAAGGTCGATACGACTAGCTGGCGACCTGGGCTCTTATGCTTTTTTGGCCCTGAGGTGCTTTAGTTAACCGTATCGGTCTTAGTCTCCGAGTTGGGTTTCGACTCGAGCTCAACGGCCCTCAGGTTTTCAAATTGACCTGGAGGCGCTTTGTGTCGGTATGACCTGTAGCTGGCGACTCGGGTTCTTACGCGTAAGGTCGATACGACTAGCTAGCGACTTGGACTCTTACGCTTTTTTTCCCTGAGGCACTTTAGTTAACTGTATCGGGCTTAGTCTCCTAGTAGGGTTTCGGCTCAAGCTCAACGGCCCTCAGGTTTTCAAATTGGCCCGGAGGCGCTTTGTGACGTATGTTCTCTAGCTGGCGACTCGGGCTCTTACGTTTTAGGTTAGTACAACCTTTAATGTAGCGGGCGAATTAGGATCTTACGCTTTAGGTTGGTACAACCTTTAACTGGTTCTTTTCGAAGTAAATGGAGGCCTGTGATTTTATGGCAACAGTCGGACGTCTCCGAGTTGCGTTAGTTTGGACGAAGCCTTATGACGGTGGTCATAGTGTTTGGCCATAGCCTTTTACTCCCCGAGTGATATAGCCATGGCGTCTATATCGAGGGTATGCCTTTTGGGTCTTACAAGTTCGATATATAGCCTTGACTTTGATATGGGGTTCATGTTTGGGGTCGGTATGACCTGTAGCTGGCGACTTGGGCTCTTACGCTTTAGGTTGGTACAACCTTTAATGTAGCGGGCGACTTGGGCTCTTACGCTTTAGGTTGGTACAACCTTTAATGTAGCGGGCGACTTGGGCTCTTATGACTTACGTTAGTAAAACCTTTCTTACGGTCTCACAGTTTTGATGTTGCCTTACGGAGGGCTTACGAGTTCGAAGTTCCCGGCCCTGAGGTCTTATGGCTTCGAATTTGATAACCTGATGAGCCGACTTTCGGGGATAGGCCTTGAGTCAGAATTGATGTTGCCTCGAGGAGGGCTTATGCTGTTGATATTTCCTCGTGGAAGGCTTATGAGTTCGAATTTACCTTCCCTAAGGTCTTACAGATTCGAGTTTTTGGCGACTCGGTGGAGTGACTGTCGAGGACAGTTCCTGCGTGCTTGCTAAATGTTTTGCCCTGGGGCTGTCTCTTGTGAAAATTGAAAACTTCTTTGATGTGAAAAATGTTTTGACAGAAGGTACTTCTCTGATTACTTGGTACAAATATACATGTTTTTTCCATCGAGGGTTCGATTACTCTATGCGGATACAGTTCATTAGACCGTTTGATCTGATACATCATTTTCCTGTCGAGACCCTCTTTGGAATATTTCAATGATCTCCTGGAGGGATGCCCCTCAGTATTCGAGGTTGATCGAAGAGAAGCCTTGGATACTTGGTGAGTTCTCCCTAGGTAGCATATGGATGTTGCCTCGTTAAAAACCTTGCCGGTAAACCCTTTTGGGATAAAATCCGATGTGAGGGAAAAAGAGTGCAACGCATGCTTTCAAACCTAAGGCCTTCGAGTTGGGGATGCTTTTGACTCCTTTCAATCGGACACCTGCACGTAGGTTAGAGTATAGTGTGAAAGGAAAAGGGATAGGGATGTACCTTAGTTGTGATGGCGCTCGAGCCTTGATACGCTTTGGTTATCAGTTCCGAGGACGCGGCACAGTCCTTTGTTTGTTCCTACGAGGATGTAGTTTGTGACTATTACTTGGTTGTTTGATTGTTCTTTGGAACCTTCGATGTAGGAGGTGCCGGTGCCACGTCGTGCACCGCAAACATCTCTTTTGCTGCCTGCTGCTCTCCGTATACTATTTTTACTCCATCCTTCGTAGGGAACTTCATCATTTGGTGAAGGGTTGACGGTACCGCCCTCATATTATGGATCCATGGTCTTCCATGCAAGCGTTGTACCTCATGTCACCTTCGATGACATGAAACTTGGTGTCCTGAATCGTGCCAGCCACGTTGACCGAGATGACGATTTCTCCTTTCGTTGTTTCACTTGCCATGTTGAACCTATTGAGGACTCGAGAGGCGGGTATGATCTGGTCGACCAACCCGAGTTGTTATACCACCCTCGACCGAATTATGTTGTTCGATCTTCCTGGATCCACGAGCACATATTTAATTTGAAATTTATTGAAAATAAAGGAAATTACCAGTGCGCCATTGTAAGGTTGAGACAAGGTCTCGATGTCTTCTTCGCTGAATAAAAGGGCGTCTTCAGGTATGTAGCTCCGAGTTCGCTTTTCCCTAGTGATAGATACTTTCGTTTGCTTAAAAACGGGCCCCTAAGGGACGTCGACCCCACCAATAATTATGTGGATGACATGCCGTGGTTCTTCTACTTCATTTTTCTTGTTTGCCTCTCTTTCCCGAAATTGATTTTTAGCTCGGTCGTTGAGGAATTCTCGAAGGTGCCCTTTGATGATCAGTCGGGCCACCTCTTCTCGAAGCTGTCTGCATTCATCGGTCCTATGACCGTGGATATCATGATATTCACATATCAAGTTGGGGTTCCTTTGTGAAGGATCTGATAACATGGGTCTCGGCCACTTGGTGTCTCTGATTTTGCTAATGGCCGATACGATGTCCGAAACATCGAGGTTGAAGTTGTATTCAGATAGTTGGGATGCCTCTACCGCCCTGTATTCCTATCGAACCCCGCTTTACTTACGAGTCCCCGAGGATTCTGTCCTCGGTCCGTTCTTGGGTCACTTCGAGGCACGTTCCGTCTCGGGATGTTTCTCCGATTCTCTACGTACGGTTGATATCTTTCTTTGTTTAACCTTAGATCTCTTTCTGGAAGCCTCGATTCCTTTGCTAGAACTCTATTAGGATAGACCGAGCCCGAGGGGGATTCTAACTGGTCTTCCTCGACCCTGATCTTTGACTGGTACCTGTTGTGTACATCCGCCCAAACTATGGCGGGGTACTCAATTAAATTCTGCTTTAGCTGTTTCGAAGCTATCGAGCTTCCCTCATTCAAGCACTGAGTGAAGGCTTGCACCACCCAATCGTCGGAGACCGGTGGTAATTCCATTTGTTCCAATTGAAAGCAGGACACGAACTCCCTTAACATCTCATTCTCCATTTTCTTGATTTTGAAAACATCAGATTTTCTTGTAGCGACCTTGATGACACCAGCATGTGCTTTCACAAAGGAGTCTGCCATCATGGCAAATGAATCTATCGAGTTCGGGGGCAGGTTATGATACCACATCATGGCTCCATTGGATAGTGTTTCTCCGAATTTTTTCAATAGAACAGATTCAATCTCTTCGTCTCTCAGGTTGTTGCCTTTCACAGCACAAGTGTAGGCAGTGATGTGCTCATTGGGGTCCGAACTTTCACTGTACTTTGGGAGATTGGGCATTCTGAATTTCTTCGGGATAGGCATCAGAGCTGCACTTGACGAAAATGACTTTTGCACGAACTTTTTTGAATCTACACTTTTTAGGATCGGGGGTGCGCCTGGGATCTGATCAACCCTCGAGTTATATGTCTCCACTTTTTTGTTGTTAGCCTCTATCTTCTTTTCGCCTGATTCAATCCTTTTTGCGAGGTCTTCGAGCATTTTCATAATGGCGGGGTCGACTGCTGACCCATTATTGCTCGATCTTTCCGGTACCTGTTCGACTCGAGGAGCCGTACCCGGTGTTGTTGTGCTCGGGATTCTCTGATGGCTTTGTATCTGAGCAATAGCCACATGTTGTGCCTGCAATATTTCAAAAATAACATGAAGACTAACTTCCCTTTCCCTTTGAGCAGGGGTTCCTTGTGCTTCACTCTGGTCTCCTTCAAGAACGCTTCCGTCTGCATGAGACTTCACATCAACATGTTGGGTGTTGCATGAAACTTCATCGACATGTTGGGCGTTGCGTGAACCTTCATCGACAGGAATTTGCACTGGTGCCCCCTCAAGGTTTTGTGGTGGCATACCAGCACCTGAAGTAGCCGCGCCGTTTTCTCCGTGGTCCTCAGGACCGTTGTTTTCATGTGCGTTTTCTGAGTTAGACATTTTTTGACCTGAAATTGAAGA
Organism: Nicotiana paniculata; assembly: GCA_005239505.1. Taxonomy (NCBI): domain Eukaryota; kingdom Viridiplantae; phylum Streptophyta; class Magnoliopsida; order Solanales; family Solanaceae; genus Nicotiana; species Nicotiana paniculata. Next base: position 20,539 of record MDKI01179056.1, on the reverse strand, counting down.
TTCTTGGGCAAGCAAAAGTGTGAAGAATCACTTGTGTTTTTGGAAAACCAGCACTAAAACAATCACTATTATTTTTGGTCCCACGGTATGCGCCAAACTGTTTACCGTAAAAATGGTAACTACAATTAAATTTGATTGTGTGGTTCTAGAAATATGTGATTTATTTTAATACTAATTATTAGGTAATAGATGCTAAATGTAGGTGAAGAAAGTGCAATAATGATAAAGGGGAGCAGAGATATGCAGACCGAGCTACTGAGGGACAGGGTCTCGAGTTGATTGAAACAGGACCTCGAGGTCGAGGTCGAGCTCGAGAGCTTGATGGAGAGCGGTCGGTGAGTGATTAACTGCTTAACGGGCCTCGAAAGTGGCCTCTTTATGATCAATAATAAGCAATAAATGAAGAACTATAAATGAAACACACTAAATGGAAGCAATAAATCAATGAAATAATTGTAGAGAATGTTTAAGTTAGGGAGCAGAAGATGTTGTTGTTCTTCTATTGAATTATCATGTGTGTTACAAAGTGACAAGGGTCGCCTTTATATAAGAAGGGGAATCCTAACATAGTACATGTGTAATCATTACAAAGAAATATAGCTGGTACATCTATTTAAGGTAAAGAGAAATGGCTGGTACATCCATTTAATGTCACGGTACGGGCGTGTACTATCTTGTGTACTTTGTCAGCTTTAAGCATGTGCCCCTTGCGGATTTTTCGCCTTTTCATATCGACCCTTGTTTTGTGCTGCCTCGAGATCGAGGACCCTCGATGTGTCCCCCGATGCTGAGCTTGGGCCTTCGACCCTTCATCTTCATCGAAGTGGCCATGAAATCGAGCTCTTCGATTTTAGCCGTATATAATTTATAAGCTATCGCTTAGGGTTTAAGTAGAAGGCTAATGGTTGGACCCAAACCAATAATATTTTCCAACATCACTTTTATTTCGCCTTCACATTTGTGTATCCATCCGTTCTTCTCTTTATTGTTCCTTTGATTAGGTGTGCCTAATTATTGTCAATATCCAAGTGAAGATTTAGCCAGAAACTCAAATAAGAATGTGGTTATGGAATTTAACTAGCGTTTAGCACCGTTGACATCCCCGTTCATCCTATCTTTTCACAATTCTTATCTTCCTATTTTTTTTATTCTTCTTATTGTGGGAAATGGATGCGACATGTCCCATCAAATTTCCCTTTCTTTTTTTGAAAAAAAGAAGAAAAAGGGAAAATTTCCAACTTTCTCATAATTACAATAGCTGGGAATTGAAGGAAAGTTAAACAAATGACAAGAGAAAGCCAGCTGCGATTTTCATTCAACACATTTACATACTAAAATGAATTGCTTTATCTTTAAACTTCAACAGAAAGTCATAAGTAAATGTAGCTAAGTAGGAAAAGAAAACGACTTGCTTTATCTTTAAACTCAGAAGACATGCACCATTGATTTACTGCATATTTTAATCTAAAATTTCATCATATATATCCTCCTCATCCACCAAAAAATTGGAAAAAAGAACAAGAAGTAACTGGTTACGTAATGGGACCATATATTAGGGCCAAATTTCGAAGCAGACCACAGAAAATGCACATGGTAGACGTAGGGTATATATATAAGCCAGTGATTTATAATTTGATCTGCGGCTCATTGGAAGATCACGTGGGCTTTTCTTGCGGCTGCTCCAACTGACCATATTACTCTCATTCCGTCCCAATTTAAATATCATATTTTTTTAGCTTGATCCAAAAAGATTATAATCTCTTATTTAGAAATAATATTTATTTTAAAATTTTCATCTTACCTATAATAAGATGAGTTGTAGCTACACGAGTATTTGTGAATAGTTTTAAGTCACAAATTTCAAAAATTTCTTTTTCTTTTACCTCATAAATTGAACGGGTATTAAACAATAGCACCCATTTGCAAGTTTGTGTCTTCTTTAATATTCTCCTATATCTACTATATATATGTGTTCATCCAGTGACTGAATTTAGGTTATAGAGAGTATGAAATGAATACGACTTTATTACATGCATATATTTTCAATTTCTTTTGCGCGCGGTACATACATACATACACACACACACACATATATATATATATATTTGTGTACGCGCAAAATTATTTTCACATAGTAGGGAGGTCCTCTTGAAGAAAAGGTTTTAGGACCAGCCCACGTTACATGCCCCGGGGGTGCACAGTTAGCCAGTAATCAAATTTGTATTTACTTTTAAGCCACTGTTTAAAATGTCTTTAGTCTTTAGCCACTGTCTTAATAAACTTTTACCCGCTCGGACAAAAATACCTTCTGCTATAATTCGCTGAAACCTACGCAGATTGCAGAGATCTTCGCTCAAATTAAGGACCAAGTGCCCTTAATTTTTGAACTTCCAACACTAAGTTCAGGACCAAGTGTCCTTAACTTATGAGCTTGTTACTGTAAGTTTAGGACTATCTGTCCTTAATTTATGAGCTTGTAAGTCTAAGTTTAGGACTATCTGTCCTTAACTTTTGCACTTGTAACTCTAAGTTCAGGACTACATGTCCTTAACTTTTGAACTTGGAACTCGAAGTTCAGGACTACCTGTCCTTAATTTCTGTGCTTGTAGCTCTAAGTTAAGGACTACTTGTCCTTAATTCTGTGCTTGTAACTCTAAGTTAAGGACCAAGTGTCCTTAATTTTTGAACTTCCAACTCTAAGTTCAGGACTAAATGTCCTTAACTTATGAGCTTGTTACTGTAAGTTCAAGACTAATTGTCCTTAATTTATGAGCTTGTAAGTCTACGTTAAGGACTACCTGTCCTTAGTTTTTGAGCTTGTAACTCTAAGTTTAAGATTACCTGTCCTTAACTTTTGAACTTATAACCCTAAGTTGAGGACTACATGTCCTTATTTTTTAACTTGAAACTCTAAGTTCATGACTATCTATCCTTAATTTCTGTGTTTGTAACTCTAAGTTAAGGACTACCTGTGCTTAATTTTGAACTTCCAACTCTAACTTTAGGACCAAGTGTCCTTAATTTTTTAAATTATGCGCTTCTAGTTAGGAATTAAGGACTAACTTTGATATTTTCAAATAAGTTGGGGAAGAACTTCTGCATGGGAAAGAGAAGTAACGAGAAGAGTTTGAGAAATTTTGATCGAGAGAAAGAGTTTTGAAATTTTGATAGAAGGTTTAGAAAGGAAAAGAGATAGAAGAAAGGGTAACACCATTTTTTTATATTAATTTTAATAGATTAGTGACTACTTTTACTTAGCACTAAAAATATTAAATAAAAAGTAAATACCATTTTAAAAACTAACTACCCCACACAATCTTTACATGCCAGGGGAGGGAAGGGGTTAATGAATCTAATTTTATTAGTGGGGCTACAAGTAGGAACAAAAAGTAATCCATTCTGAAGGTATTTACTATTGGCTCCTAACTTAAAAACATTTGAATAAAATCACATGCACTTTATTTTGGTTTTCGTAATTAATCCAAACTTGTATAAATTGGTGCCGCCTCCCCTAGAAAAGGTTTTTTTCAATGACCCATATCAAGAAATCCTCGAATTGATCATAACTTTGATTCATTTCATTTCGCCATGATCGAAAAACGAGCAGAGGAGCTTAATTAGTCTAATGAGCTCTTTTTCATTTAATTTTTTTTTTTGTCTTTTTCTTTTTCACTGTTAATCATAATTAAAGAAAAAAAGAAGATTTAGCTCATAATATGACTCCCATGAATTGCGCTTCACACGATTTTGTTTCGTTTTACAACAATAACAACAACATACTCAGTAAAATTCTACTAGTGGGGTCTGAGGAGAGTAGAGTGTACGCAGACCTTACACCTACCCCGAAAAGGGGAAGGAGGTTGTTTCCGGCAGACTCTCGGCTCAACAGGAGAGAGAATAATATCAGAAAAGAAACAAAAGAAAAGGCATGTAACAACAAAAGATGTCAGAAAGAAAATAACAACAACGAATAAGTGGAAGGACAATAACACAAAACTATGCAAAACAACAATGTGAACACAACATAGATTGCTAGCAAACCTAACCAAAACTCTATCAAACTACCCGGTACAAAGAGGGAAAGAACTCTCGACTACCCCCTAGCCTACCACCCTAATGCTCGACCTCCACTTGTTTCTATCAAGAGCCATGTCCTCGGAAATCTGAAGCCGCGCCATGTCCTGCCTGATCACCTCGCCCCAATACTTCTTAGGTCGCCCTCTGCCTCTTCTCGTACCTGCCAAAGTCAACCGCTCACACCTCCTAACTGGTGCCTCTAAGCTTATCCTCCGCACGTGCCCGAACCATATAAGTCGCGCGCTTCCCGCATCTTGTCATCCACGTGAGTCACGCCCACCCTCTCCCGGATATATTCATTCCTAATCTTATCCAGCCTAGTGTGCCCATAAATCTATCTCAACATCCTCATTTCTGCTACTTTCATATTCTGGATATGTGAATTCTTGACTAGCGAACACTCAGCTCCATACAACTACCTTTGAGTTTCGGTGGCATATTCTTGTCACACAGGACTCCAGACGCTAACCTCCATTTCATCCACCCCACCCCAATACGGTGCGTAACATCTCCTTCTATCTCCCCATATCCCTGGATAGTTGACTCTAAGTACTTAAAACTTTCTCTCTTGAGGATGACATGTGAGTCAAGCCTGACTTCCACATCCGCTTCCCCCGTCACGTCGTTGAACTTACATTCCACATATTCCGTCTTAGTCCTACTCAACTTGAAACCTTTAGAATCCAAGGCCTACCTCCATACCTCCAGTCTCCAATTAACGCATCGCGTCTCATCAATCAGAACTATATCATTAGCGAACAACATACACCATGGCACCTCTCCTTGGATAAGGTGCGTCCATCGCAGAGCAAATAAGAACGGGCTGAGCGTAGATCCTTGGTGTAACCCCATAACCATCGAAAAAGGCTCCGAGTCACCTCCCACAGTCCTAACACGAGTCATAGCTCCATTATACATATCCTTTATCGCCCTAATGTAAGCCATCGACACACCTTTCACCTCCAGACACCTCCAAAAGACGTCCCTAGGGACCTTGTCATACGCCTTCTCTAGGTCAATAAACACCATATGCAAATCCCTCTTCCTATCCCTGTATAGCTCCACCAACCTCCTGATAAGGTGGATAGCTTCTGTAGTAGAATGACCCGGCATAAACCCGAGCTGGTTTTCAGATATAGACACCGCCCCCCTTATCCTCCCTTCCACCACCCTCTCCCAAACTTTCATGGTATGACTTAGTAACTTGATACCCCTATAGTTGTTACAATTCTGGATATCCCCTTTGTTCTTGTACACCGGAACCATTGTACTCCACCGCCACTCATCAGGCATCCTCTTTGTCCTGAAGATAACATTAAGCAACCCAGTCAGCCACTCCAAGCCTGCTCTACCCGCATATCTCCAAAACTTTACTGGAATCTCGTCTGGTCTGGTCGCTTTGCCCCGACTCATCTTACCCATCGCACCCACGACCTCCTCAATCTTAATGCGCCTACAATACCTAATGCCTCGGTGACTCTCGGAGTGCTCCAATTTCCTTAACACGATGTTTCCATCCCCCTCTTTATTCAGAAGTTTATGAAAGTACGACTGCCACCTTTGTCTAATCTAGGCCTCTTCCATCAACACTCGACCGTCCTCGTGTTTTGATGCACCTCACTTGATCCAGGTCACGAGCATTCTTCTCTCTCGCTTTGTCCAACCGAAATAACTTCTTGTCCCCACCTTTGCCCCCAAGTTCCTCATAAAGCCGACCAAAAGCAACAGTCTTAGCCTCTGTGACCGCTAATTTCGCCTCCTTCCTAGCCTCCTTATATCTTTTTCTGTTCGCTCTCCTCTGATCCTCGTCGGTGATCTCTACTAACTTAATGTAAGCCGCTTTCTTGGCTTCCACTTTACTACCTTGGACCACGTCATTCCACCACCAGTCGCCTCGGTGCATTCCAGAGTAACCTTTAAAAGTTCCCAACACCTCTCTTGCTGCCTCCCTTATACAGTCTGCCGTCGCCGTCCACATAGCGCTAGAGTCCCCACCACTCTTCTAGGCACCCATATTCGTTAGCCACCCCACCAACTCCTGCGCATTATCCTTAGACAAAGCTCCCCACCTGATCCTAGACTGACCCCGTACAAACCTCTTCTTCCTCTTCATCAGGATATCAGCGTCTATCACAAGAGCCTATGTTGAGTTGTGAGGTTCTCACTCGGGATCACTTTGCAATCCTTGCACGATCCCCTATCACACCTCCTGAGGAAGAGATAGTCAATCTAAGTCTTAGCCACCATACTCTGGAACATAACCAAATGTTCCTCCCTCTTTAGAAACATCGAGTTCACGATCACCAACTCAAAAGCTCTAGCGAAATCCAACAGTGAGGTACCACCCCCGTTCCTATCACCAAAGACGAAGCCACCGTACACTGACCATAGTCACAGCAGACAACCCAATATGACCATTGAAATACCCTTATATGAATAGCTTCTCCGTAGGAAGAATATCCTGCATCACCTCATCCAGCGCCTCCCAGAAACGCCTTTTAACCTTCTCGTCCAAGCCCGTTTGCAGCGCATAAGAGCTAATGAAATTCAGAGTGCTCCCTCCAACTACTACCTTAATCGTCATCAACCTATCATTCACCTGTCTAACCTCAACCACCGACTCTCTAAGCTCCCTATCCACCAAAATTCCCACTTCGTTCTTGCCCTTCACGACTCCGGAGAACCATAATTTATACCCGTCTACATTCCTTGCCTTCGATCCTACCCACCTAATCTCCCGTACACACGCTATATTGACCCTCCTCTTCTGGAGAATCTTCGCCATCTCTATAAACTTACCCGTCAACGTCCCTATATTCCACGATCCAATTCTCAACCTACAGGCTACCTTGTTCCCTTTACCCCTTTTGGGCCCCGTCCCATTCCCTGACCCTTGCCCTACCCCCCTCTCCACCACCCGCCCTCCCCATACTACATTAATTCTCATTTTCGAAGACTTCCATAAAAACATGGAAACATGTAGATAAATAAACACGATTATTACACATTGACAATTGGTTTAGTGATTTTTTTTTTCCTTTTTGATCTCATTTTTTGAAAACAAGTTTTTGCATTCATTCCCGTCTTTGGAACTTCAATATATAATTAAGCTAACATTGTGTAGTTGCATCAACCTTAAACTTATGAGTTGATACAATTCCAATATTACAGTCTCATCTCAAAAGAGAATCAAAAAGAAAAAGCAAATTGTTCTATTGGATACATATCACCTATTTTTTAATCATAAATTTAGACTTGTCATTACTGAGTATAGCCAAACAAATCACTTTAGAGTTCATAGATGAAACCGGGATTTGAATATTATAAATTCGAGTTCTGGATTCTATCATAACTTATTTGATTTACTGGGTTCAAGATTTATTAGAATTTATACTTTATAGACAATACAATTGCGTCGATAAAATAAAATCAAGTCAAAAAATATTGTAATAATCGTAGTATTTTCTTTCAAATATTTGAGTGTACAATCTCTATGAATCCTCTGATTCTTCTTTCCGATAGTAAATAAATTCAAGGGCATTTTACCTTGATCTTGAATCTATATTTGTTGTCACGAAGGATGATCTTGATTCAACTAGCACGAACTTTGATTTGAACTCGTACTCCTTGAATCTTGACTTGTTCTTCGTTCTTGAGCTTGAATTTGATTTGTTCTTCGTTCATGAGCTTGAACTTGATTTCATGAACTTGAACTTGATTGCTTGAAGCTTGAAACTTGTAAAGAAATTTGCGACGTTTGATCCACGAGCTCTCTCTTCCTTCTTGTTATAACTTGTGATATCTTTTTTGGGTTATGAAGACCCCTATTTATAGTAGTAGAAGGGAGAAGTTGTGATAAGAAGAAACTCTTTCCGACCAATAAAATTGAAGTGCGACACGACCGCATCTGATTGGCCAGAACATGTCACTTGCACACGTGGCGCGATTTTATTGGCCTTTTAATGTGATTTGGCATGCTTGTCATTTTGACACGTGGCATGATCCTATTGGCTCTCTCCTTTGATTTGGCGTGCCACATCATTTGACACGTGGCACCAAACTGGGCCTCCAGGAGGATGGCATTTTGGGCTTAATAAAGTGGGCACATCACTTTAGCATAATTAAATGAGCTCGCCCAATGGATTAAGACTTATCCATATATATTGGACTTATATAATTAATTCAATTATATTAGCCCATAATATTTATTTGGACCAATATATCTTGAATTTAAAATATAGTCTAAATTATCTTACAGATTTAATTCCAGTAAAATTTATATGCCTACAAATGCCCCCTACTTCAAGTCTTGTCGGAGCGTAAACTTGATTGGAAGCAAAGACAAATATTTGAAGTACCGTAATGATGAACTAGGAATGCCAAAGCGATAGATAATGTTTACTCGGATGAAACTTGCAATATTTTCCTTCTTTACCTCCTTAAAAGCAACAACTTCAGCCAATTTTCAGAAGTAGTCAGTTGCAACCAAGATGTATAGGTGACCATCAGAGGACTTTGGCAGTGGTCCAACAATATCCAATCCCCAACCGTCAAACGGCCAGGATGCAACAGTCGGGTGCAACACTTCAGGAGGTTGATGAATAAAATTCGCATGGAATTGACAAGCTTTGCATCTTTGAGCGTAGTCCAAGCAATATTTTACCGTCGTCGGCCAATAATATCCCATCCTTTTTATATGGAAGTGGAGCTTTCGTCCAGACGGGTGTGACCCACATACCCAGAATGTGCCTCTTGCAAAGCTTGGAGTGCTTCTTCTTCCCATAAGCATCGCAAGAGTATTCCCTCAAACGACCTTCTGTATAGAGTATATTTGTAGTAAAGGAAGCGAGGTGAACGACGAAGTATTTCAGTCCTTCTCCTCGGATTTTCTAGAAGTATCCCATAACATAAGTAGTCAATAATGGGTTGTCGCCATTCTTCTTTCTAAACTTCAGAAACAACGACAAGATGCTTGAGTTTATTTTCTTCACCTTCAACCTCATTTGGCGGCGGTACTACCCATTTTTGGCAGGAAGTAACTTGCGCTTGATCAGGCAGGGTCAATGATGAAGCCAGGGAAGCTAAAGCATCAACCTTCTTATTTTCTTTCCTTGGCACATGCTGAATAGTCACACCACCGAGCCACCCCATTAAATTTTTAGCGTAATCATGATATGAGCATAGTTTAGGCTTCTTAACCTCGTAACTACCTAGAAGCTGACTGATCACTAACTGAGAGTCACCAAAGACTTGCAATAGCAACCGCTTCATTTCGACAGCCATTTCAAGCCCAAGTATTAGTGCTTGATACTCAACAGCGTTGTTAGAGCAGAGTTGTGTCAACGTAAAAGAGTAGGGCAGAACTTCACCTTGAGAAGTGACAAATACTACACCAGCACCAGCACCAGCTCCCCCGCAATGTGTAGCACCATCAAAGTATATCTCCCATGGAGGTTGAACTTGAATGACCATTGTGTCTTCATAAGGTAGTTCGTCAGTTAGCTCCCAATCATCAGGTATAGGTTGATCTGCCAAGAAGTCCGCTAGCGCTTGTCCTTTTATAGCCTTTTGAGGGATATATACGATTTCAAATTGTTGAAACTGGAGGTACCACATTGCTAGTAGATCCCTAAGGACAGGTTTTGACATCACGAACTTGATGGGATTGACTTTTGAAACAAGACGGACAACATGAGTTTGAAAGTAGTGCTTCAACTTTTGAGTTGAGAAGACTAGCGCCAAACACAACTTTTCAATTGGCGAATAATTAAGCTCATTTGGTGTCATCATCCTGCTCAAGTAGTAAACAAAGTTTTCTTTCCCCTCACTATTTTCTTGGGCCAACAGTTCTCCCATGGACCTTTCTTGCGCCGCAATGTATAGTATCAATGGCTTTCCAGGTATAGGAGCTGCTAAAACTGGAGGCTTCATCAAGTAGGTTTTGATATTTCAAAGGCATTGCCACAAGCTTGGTGCCACTTGAAAGGAACACCTTTCTTCATGAGGCGACTAAATGGTTGGCACCTCCCAGCTAGGTTCGAGATGAATCTTTTAAGGTATGCTAGCTTTCCTTGAATACTTTTCAATTCACGGATATCCCAAGGCTCAGGCATTTTCAAAATGGCATCCACTTTGGCTTGATCAATTCTGATCCCTCGATGTAGGATAATGAAACCAAGGAACTTTCCAGAAGTAACTCTAAAGGCACATTTCAATGGGTTCATCCTAAGTTGGTACCTCTGGAGCAATTCAAATACCATTCTAAAGTATTTCAAGTGGTCTCACTTATCTTTTGATTTTACCACCAAGTCTCTCCTGATTTTACCACCAAGCCGTCAACATAGAATTCGACATTCTTGTGGAGAAGATCGTCAAAAATATTCTGCATAGCCCTTTGTTAAGTAGCACCAGCGTTCTTCAAGCCAAAAGTCATTACCATGTAGCAATAAATACCCTTGGGGGTGCGGAATATTGTAATCTCTTCATCTTTTGGTTCCATGCAAATTTGGTTATAGCCTGACGAACCATCCATAAATGACATTGCCTCATACCCAGTAGTAGCATCGATCATCAACTTTGGGACACACATTGTTGAGATCCTTGAAGTCGACGCACACTCGAATATGCCATTCTTTTTCTTTACAGGGAAAATACTTGAAACCTACATTGGGTATTTAACTTCCCGAATAAACCCAGCTTCAATGAGTTTGTTAACTTCGATTTCAATCAGGGGAACCAAGTCCGGCCTAAAACGCCTTTGAGCTTGCTTAACAGGACGAGCGCCATTCTTGACCGCAAGGTGATGGACTTCCACTTTAGGGTCCAAGCTAGGCATTTATTTATAACTCCAAGCAAAGACATCCCTAAACTCCTTGAATAACTCAATATAAGTGCTTTCTTCATCAACTTCTAGTAAAGCACTTAGGTAGGTGGGTCTTGGTTCTTCATCAGTGCCAAGGTTAACTTCTTTTAAGGCATCAATCGTTGCTTTCACCCCTTCTTCAAGTTCCGGGGAGCATCTTTCGCATATTCATCTTCATGAGGGTCCTCATCGTTAAAGGATATGTGATAAGATGATGAAACATCGTATAATTTCTCATTATCCTCCATTAGAGATAAAACACCATGCTCGCTTTGTGCAGTAACATGATACAAAGAACTCACACTTTCTTCGTCTTCATCACGTTCTTTAGTGTAGACCACATCGTATGGCTTCACCTTCAATACTTCATCACATGAAACCATGACTTCTGTTTGTCGCTTCATTCTAGAGGGAACCAAACTTTGGAAATCTTTAGAGATATTATTAATTTTGGGCGAAGCGGGTGTTCTTGTATTTTGATAATTTCTCTGGAACTTATTCCCCTTCTTAAACGGACCCAATTTCTCAAACACGGAAGATCTCACAATTGATTTTCCAAGTCGGTCAAAGATGAAAGACCTGTTAGAAGCGGCAGATTCATCTTCTACGGTGATATAATTTATTCTCCCTTCTTATTGAGATGCGCACTGATGACAGTTGCTTGTATCCCAAACCTTTACGTGGTTGCCTCATTGCAGCTTCTGATGGGAGCTTCCCTAACTTTGATGGCTCATTGGGATTTTATCCATCTTTTGCAAATAGCTGGTAAGCTTTTAGAGTCAAAACCTTCATCTGTTCTCTTTGTAGGGAGTGCCACATTCCGCAAATGATTTTGGACTACAAACCCTGCAAACGGCTTTGAGGACAACTTTACCGCCTCAATTCATTTTACCGGAAGAGTTAACTCCTTTAGCGTGTTAGTTTGGAGATCAGATGATTCGCCCTCGCCTTTCTTCCTTTTAGGGACATATTGGAGCGCGAGACTTGCTTTCTTTACATAAGATGCAATATCCCCTCTATGAGATTTATTCGTGTGGGCGCGTACCTCCTCAGTAATAGCTTTGGGAAACCAATAGTCACCTCAGCTCTTTTAGTTATGGGCTCGTCATTCTTGCCTTTAATGCCGTCATCAACTTTTAGCTCCTTCACAATGCGGTTCTTCAAATAGAACTTTGCATCGGCGAAGTGTGACTCTGCCTCGGTGAATGGCTCATCCTCATCAACTATCTTCCTCTCGACTTCACCCTCATAGTATTTTAAACATTGATGGTAGGTAGATGGAACTACTTTATTCTCATGTATCCAAGGCCTTCCAAGAAAGACATTATATGAAGTCTTCGCATCGATCACATGCAGCCATGCACTTGATTGCATATCTTCAATAGTGATTCCCAGCCTAATCCTTGGATCATCACACGACTCTCTGAGAGTTCATTCATGGGAATACCAAGTTCTTTCAGGTGCGAATTGGTAAGATGTTCATCGAGGATCCTCCATCAACCAAAATTCGGTTTATTCTTTCATCGCGCATATAGCCACCCAGGTATAATGGGTGGTTGTGAAGAGTGTCACCTAGCAGAAGGTCTTCATTCGTGAACGTGACTTTTTCCTCACAAGCATTAAATTCTTGAGGAGTGGACTCGATAAGCTTTTCCAAAGATGGTGCCAATGATAGGTCATCACTCTTTTCTTTCCCTTCGTCAGTATGGCAACAAGAGGCATCAATATCCCCATGGGAAATCTTCGTGCGAAACCAACTTGGTAAAAACTCCTCCAAGGTCACTAGATGTCTTGGCTTTTGAGGGTGATGCACCTCCACTTTCGATTTCTTTTCATGATTAACTGGATTCCATCTCCTAGGCCCTTTCACCATTATTTTCCTTGTTGGTTGTTCCGTTGATCCTTTTCGTGGGCTCCTTTTGTGGCACCTACGACAAGTCACCAACGTCCAACCCTCATCATCCTCAGGTTGACCGTCTTCATCTTTGTAGTTCTCCAGTAATTATTCATCTTTACTTTCTTTAAAACTACATACTTCATCTGGACTGAATGAGACAAATATGATAGAGACTTGGTTTACGCTTGCTTTCTCATCTTCAAGCACGATCTTCTTTTCACGAGCCAATTCCATAACTTTGTCCTTGAAGACAAAGCACTTCTCCATAAGGTGGCTCACAAGTCGATGATATTTGCAGTAATTTGGGTCATCAATTTTCTCAGCTTCATTTGTCGCTTCATCTCCGGATGCTCAATGAGATTTAACTCGAGGAGTTCTACAAAAATAGCTGGTACATCAGAATCCAGGATGAGTAATCTTTCTCTTGCATTTCTTTTAGAGTTAACTTTCCACTTGGCTTATCTTGAAACAAAGTGAATTTCATACTCTGCTTCTTGCTCACCTTCATCGTGAACTTCACAGGTGATGTGTTGACATTCATAGCTTCTTTATTTTCAGTTCTTGGTACAAACTTTCTCCATTTTCTGACTTCTTTCTTGTCGTTCCCTTTTCGAGGTTCATAGATGGGCCGTCTTTCATTTCCAGTTGAGACCATGCTCAATTCCATGTCATGGGCACGAGTTGAAAGTTCTTCAAATGTACTATGATTGATACCTTGCAAGATGTAGCGCAATACCCAATGCATACCTTGGATGCACATCTCTATGCCAGAAGTTTCACTAAGCCTGTCTTTACAATTGAGTCTTGCATTCCTCCAACGATTGATAAAGTCTATAACTGGTTCACTCTTCCGTTGACGAGTATTTGTGAGTTCCACCATGCTCACAGTGCGCCTTGTGCTATAAAAGCGATTGAGGAACTCTTGTTCTAGTTGACCCCAGCTATCAATAGATCCTGTCTCGAGGTCTGTATACCAATCAAAAGCATTTCCTTTTAGCGAGCGGACAAACTGTTTGATGAGGTAATCTCCATAAGTCCCATAGTTGTTTCATGTCTCAATGAAGTGCGCCACATCTTGCTTTGGATTGCCTTTGCCATCAAACTGTTAAAATTTTGGAGGTTGATAGCCAACAGGTATCTTCAACATATCGATCCTTAAAGTGTACGACTTTGCGTATGTAAGGGAAGACTTGGTAGAAACTTCATACTTGCTTTTAATAGTTCCTTCGATGAACTCCTTCAGTTGATCGATTAGAATCATCCCTTCCGAAGAGACTGCAATTTCCTTAGTGGATGCAATTTGTCGTGGGGGAGGATCAATCTCTTGAACTTTTGGGAGTTTTCCAGATGCATGGAGGGATTCTTCTTCCATCAAGATTTCCAACCTATCTGTTAGCTTGTCGATTCTAGCATCTTGATTTTGCATGCACTTAGTCAAGCCAGCGATTGCTTCTGTCAAGTTTGCCAACTGCTCCTCCATAGATGAAGTGTTTGTCACCATGGCTTGCATGATTATCGTGGACGATGGAGAGTAGCATGGACTTTCACACAGATTGATCCTTGATTGGTACAAGTGGGGAGGATCAATCACTTGAAGCATCATCATCTTCCTTCATAGTAGAGTGCTTGGATCCGGAGAGGTCAAGCAGAGCAAGAGTTTTCTTGATCTTTTCAGCAACTTCGCTTCCTCTTTCGGGTGCGTTTGTGATAGATCTTTCTCCTTTTGAGGATGAAGATCCGAAAACAGGGGTAGATGCAGACGACAATTGGGGTGCTTGTTGTCCTAACGAGCTTTCTTTGCTCCTCGTAACTGGTCCAAAGCTCCCAAAAGTAACTTCAAATATATTTTCCACATCAGCATAGAACCTGGAATTAGCAGCCTTGGTGGAAGTTGAACTGGAGTTGATTTTCTTTGAAGCCATTCGATATTCTTGAATTTTGGTGATTGAAAATTTGAGATGAGAGGTAGAGATTGTCCCTCTGGGCGTGCTAGAATTTATAGACAATAAAATTGCGTCGAGCAAATAAAATCAAGCCGAAAAATATTGCAACAATCATAGTATTTTATTTCAAATATTTGAGTGTAAAATCTCTATGAATCCTCTGATTCTTCTTTCCGATAGTAAATAAATTCAAGGGGCCTTTGAGCTTGATCTTGAATCTATATTTGTTGTCACGAACGATGATCTTGATTCAACTAGTACGAACTTTGATTTGAACTCGTGCTCCTTGAATCTTGACTTGTTCTTCGTTCTTGAGCTTGAACTTGATTTGTTCTTCGTTCTTGATCTTGAACTTGATTTCTTGAACTTGAACTTGAACTTGATTGCTTGAAGCTTGAAACTCGTAGAGAAATTTGCGGCATTTGATCCACGAGCTCTCTCTTGCTTCTTGTTATAACTTCTAGTGTCTTTTCTGGGTTATGAAGACTCTATTTAAAGTAGTGGAAGGGAGGAGTTGTGATAAGAACAAACTCTTTTCGACCAATCAAATTGAAGTGTGACACAGCCGCATATGATTGGTTAGAACATGTCACTTGCACATGTGGCACAGTTTCATTGGCCTTTTAATGTGATTTGGCATGCCTTGTCATTTTGACACATGGCACGATCTTATTGGCTCTCTCGTTTTATTTGGCGTGCCACGTTATTTGACAAGTGACACCAAACTGGGCCTCTAGGAGGATGGCATTTTGGGCTTAATAAAGTGGGCTCATCACTTTAGCCCAATGGATTAAGACTTATCCTTATATATTGGACTTATATAATTAATTTAATTATATTAGCCCATAATATTTATTTGGACCAATATATCTTGAATTTAAAATATAATCTAAATTATCTTACGGATTTAATTCCAACAAAATTTATATGCCTACATACTTATTTAGTGAATTTTTAACACATATATCGTTCGAGCCAACTATTGGATTCGGATAAACTTATAAATTATACAGTAAATTTGTCTATGAATAAATTAATTAAGGTGTGTGTAAACTGGCGTGGGCATGGGGATTTCCCAAACCTCCTTAAAGGCTGAATTTGTGTCTTCATCTTTGACCTTGGCCTATTAACAACATTTGATTTTGATTATATATTCTCGTACGAGCTAGTGCCCATGCACTTCCACGTTGTCAGCTATTAATTGGTTTTGATTATCATCCTTGGAATTTAGTATGGTAAGTAACAGGATCCTTGAAGAAACTATCTTATTTTTCACGTTGTCACCTAACCGACTAGCTCAATTTTAGAAGTAAATAAAATTTGTCATGATGTAGAAATGGCAAAATTGCATAAAACGGAGGGAAAGAGATTAAAAAGAGGATTGGGAAATGCACGTGCCGGGGTCTATAATTTTGATAGTTCTGTGGAGAGCCTTAACCAAGATAAAAGTTGTTGCTACTTGGCAAGAAGGTCATAGATTCTTGTAAAAATGTAAGGTGAGACTGTCTATATAAGATCCAATATAATATAACCAATTTGTAATAATTACAAAATTAATATACAAAGATAATTTGTTTGAAGGAGAAAATGTTTCACGGGTTGGGATTCTGTCCAGTAGAAAATCCTCAAGTAATGTTCAATGCACTCCTTGATTAGAGACATGTGTCCACATATTCAAGTAGTGGGTGAGGTTGCAACATCTAGCTCCTTCATTCTCTATCACATTGTCACTCTACTCTCCATTACCTTATTTCTCTACCCATCACCCACTTGTCAACACTTTAATTTTGTTCACCACTTATATAGGAGTATTTCACTGCAATTTTAAAGAGTTTGGGTTTTTCCCCTTTTCAATTATTACGGAAGTTTTCTATTGTAATTTTCTTCTTCCCCATGCTCTAAATTTAGGGTTTTATTCAATGTTAAAACACATTCTTACACTAGTGAAATCACATATTTTTTCTAGTAATTTATTTTTTATTTTGTTTCCATGCATTGTTATGCTTTTCAGTTTTCTATAAGTAGAAGAAACAGAAGAATGGTTTGAAGGGCCTCGAAAATCCTGCTGAAGGAAGCATTTGTTGATCAGCAACAATGTTTATGTGATCGCAATACTACTAAATATATAATCAACAATGTTTATGTGATCGCAACAATGTTTATGCAAAACTCATTTATTGTTTTTCGTTTTTCCAATTTAGCTGTAGCTGCTGCTAAATCTGCTTGCCTACTTCTTCTTCTCCACATTTACGATACTAATATATAGAGAAAAGAAGTATCTGGAGGAGGTTAGTTAAAGAGAGACAATGATAGTATTAAGTATTATTATTATTATTATTAGTGAAAGAAAAAAGAGAGAGTGTCGACCATGAAAAATCAGACTACTAAATTAAAGTGACAGAACGGAAAAAGGGGTTACAATCTCAACCATTACTTGTATTAGGTGGACACGTGTCTTTTCTCAGTGAGAGCATTAAACATTACCTGACGATTTTCTACTTGACCGGATCCCAACCCTTGTTTCACCAGCTTTCAAGACCCTGAGCACGACTAACTTGTCACTATCTACGTATATACTTCCATTTTCCTACCACATCTTAAACCCCAATTTCAGCTTCCAGTTTACTACTATAAATTAATAAATAGTGCCTCCATACCTTTTCAACTGGTATTACGCCATCTAGTACTCTCTCACCCTCTCCTAATCCTTAATTGACTTACCAACTTCTTCATCAATGGTTGTTCCTGCAACATTCTCCATACATTATTTTCTCTTTTTCTTTTGTTTAAGCTTTTGCTTCCATGGAACTTTTCCTGATTATGGAGGCTAGAAAAATGCTCATGCCACCTTCTATGAAGGGGACATAGGCGGATCTAGGATTTAAAGGTGGCGGGTGCCAAAATTTTCTTTAGTGTACACATTATAATAATTACTAATATATAGTTTGTTTGGAATGATTGTCCAATTCATTTTTAATTTATTTGGGCAATTTAATAAACACTTTGTTTGCAAATATAAAAATTACATCAATTTTTCAAACCCTACTTATGGAATGTCATTGAGTATATATGTTATTATTGTCGTATGAAAATTACATCTCGCACATTAAGAAACAAATATAATTAACATTTTAAAAAAGGTATCACATTGTTATGATTAATAATACAAGTAAAATTAATATTTTCACTAGGGAACTATATTTTTTTGTATGCTAAAAATAAATTTGCACAAGTAAAATAAAATCTTTAATAAGGGAACTCCATCGATCAGAATTAAAAAAAAATATCTTCAATAGATAAATTATACCCCATAAGTGAATGCGGAATTAGATAAACTACAAGATCTCAAAACTTAAAATCATAAATCTAATGCTTGCGAAATATTCATCATAATTTATTACTAAAGAAATTTAAATTGTATTTATCAATCATAGAATCACACAAATTTTTATGTTATAAAAAAAGAAATTATAAATTAATGTTGATATCAATCTAAATCTATAACCCAAATTTTTTTTTATTTTGAAAGAAAAAAACTAAAAAATTTGAGATTAAGAGAAATGTTTATATTATGAACTTTTTAAATTTTGGAGGCTCTTGTTTGAGTGTTTTTGCTAAATATCATAGATAAAGTAATAGAATAGAGAAAAAAATTAAAATAATATACGATAAATAGGAAATTGGGAGGTATCCAAAAAGGAAAATGACTGGAGAAAAGAAATAAAAAGCACAATGAAAAGGGAAAGTCAGACAATGTACAAGATAAATTCCAACTTGAATTTTACACACGAGAAAAGCTTTCAAACAGATCTACCAGTCATGGCACCTTTGTCTAGTTTGCGGATGGGGGTGGCAGGATCATATATTTAACCTAGTTTAAATTTTTTTACACATAAATATACGATAATTTTACCAATCGAGCGGGTGCCATACAACCCCTACCCATAAGGGTGGATCCGCCCCTGGGAGGGGGTGATGCATCAGGCACAATGGGTACGTACGTTTAGACGCGTATTCAAAATTTAATCTTTATGATTCAAGATTATGAGTTGTTTTAGCTAGCGGTTGACCATAGATTCCCAAATTTATTTTGAAAAATCTGTTTTTGGTGAAGTTTGACTTGAAGATGAAAATGTGTTTGGACATATGTTTTCAAAATATATTTTAGAAAACTATGTGTATTATGAGGGATTTGGCCTGGTTTTGGGATTTGGGATTTGAGGTTTGGGATTTTGCCAAAATACAAGCAAAATTTATGGCCAATATGTGTTTGCCAAATAAAACCCAAGTTTATTTTGGCAAAATCTATGACCAAACGGATCCTTAAAATATGAGTTCAAAACAATTTATACTGTAACCGAAAAAGGAACTTATAAATACACCGGCAGTGTCAGTATATATCAACCTATTATAACAAGTAATCTGCCGTATTTTTCAAGTTACTAGTCTGCTTTTTACAACCGGTTATGTGTACGTATATTTTAAGTGACATGATAATATAAAATTATTTTATACAGTTAGTGTATAGAAGTTATACTCGGTGAATAAACATGTTGTATTTGGAACATGCAGGTGGTGCTTGTGGCTCTGTACGACCAAGTATATGGAACCAACACTGCAGCACTAAGAACAACACTATTCAACAACGAATTGAGTTGTGGGCTATGTTGCACGGACTCTCTAAAATGTAGTCGCACCCGTGTCGGATACTTTCAAAAATGCATTACTTTTGGAGGATCCGACACGTATTCGGCCACATTTTTAGAGAGTCCGAGCAACATGGCCGTGGGCCTTGCTATGAGCTCACATGCAGCAATGGCGCTCAATGGTGCCTACAGGGGACTATTACTGTCACTGCCACAAATTTCTGTGCTGCGAATCCATCCCTACTAATTACAATGGCGGCTGGTGCAATCCTCCTCTCCAGCACTTCGATTTGGCTGAGCCTGCCTTCTTGCAATTAGTGTTGTCGATACTGTGTAAAAACAGAAATTAGAAAACTGTTAGAAGAAACAGAAAATCTATAAATGATAAGAAATATTCCGAGTCCACAATTTTCTTGTGCGTCCTTAAGGAATTTTAACCCCCTCACAAGTTTCCAAGGTAATGGATTAAATCCTCCCAGGATGAAACGGAATAAACCTTCCTGCAACAGTGGCAATACAAACTGCAGGATACCAACGAACTCAAATAACAGAGATAAATCACACTTACGAATTTGAGAGAGAGACTGCGAAGTAGAATGCATTATTTTTCAAAAGGAAATTCTGGATTTTTCAGTAAGTGAAAAGGAAGTCATGCCTCGGAATTTATAGGCAGTGTGATGTCTGTTCAGGAATAGGTGCTTGTTCATAAGGGAAAGGCAGCGTTCAGCGTTTTGGATTATACATTCCAGTTAATTCCGTTAATGAACTGACTGGTACTTAATTAATTCTTAAATAATTAATTAAATAACTTTTGTCCAAAAATAATCTTATCGATCGATCATTTGACAAATCCAAATCCAAATCCAAAGTCGAAGCCGAGCCGAGCAATGACGACGGCGCGAGGGTTCATTCTCTTCAACTCCTTTTAAGAGCTCTAAGAAGTGATTCTATATTTATACACACAAGTGTAGTTGTCTTTTACCAATGTGGTACAAAGTTCATGACAAAGCTCACTTGATTCAAATTTTCATTTCCCTCCATTTTATTCCTTACCATTTTCCAATTCACACTCCTTGTCTTTAAAGCCCAATGGCTTTAAAGTCCAACAATCCCC
>MDKI01143749.1:0-16584 GCA_005239505.1 Nicotiana paniculata | reverse complement strand
TTATGGCAATTAAACTGGAATTCCATCAGTCGTGCTTGTATTATCGCCTGCCATGGTCCAGGCTAGACGCCTTGGTATGGAGCCGATACTGGATCACATGATATTTGTCCGGGACATCAAATACGACCCAAGGAACCATAACCAACGCTTCGAAATGATCAAGTTACATTTTTTAGCATTTTATGAAAATTAAACTAGAATTTTGCTACTCGTGCGTGTATTATGGCCTGCTATGGTCCAGGCCGGACGCCTTGGTACGGAGTTGTTATCGGATCGCATGATATTTTTACGGGACAGCAAATACGCCCCGAGGAAGAAATGACCAAATTATATTTTCTGGCATTTTATGGAAATTAAACTGGAATTCCGACAGTCGTGCCTAAATTATCGCCTGCCATGCCCAAGCTCGACGCCGTGGTACGGAGCCGGTACTGGATCTCCTGATATTTGCTCAGAAAATCAAATACGACCCAAGTAACAATAACCAACGCTTTGAAATGACCAAATTACATATTTCTGCATTTTATGGACATTAAATTGGAATTCGGCCAGTCGTGCATGTATTATCGCCTACCATAGCTCAAGGCCGACGCCGTGGTACCGAGCCGGTACTGGATCGCCTGATATTTGTCCGGGACATCAAATACGACCCAAGGAACCATAACTAATGCTTTGAAATAATGAAATTACATTTTTGGCATTTTATGGCAATTAAACTGGAATTCTTCCAATCGTGCATGTATTATCGCCTGCCATGGCCCAAGCCGAACGTCGTGGTTGGAGCCGGTACCGAATCGCCTGATATTTGTCCATGACATCAAATACGACCCAAGGAACCATAACTAACGCTTCGAAATGACTGAATTATATTTTTTGGCATTTTATGGCAATTAAATTGGAATTACGCCAGTCGTGCTTTTAGTATCGCCTGCCCTAGCCCAAGCCCGATGCCGTTGTACGGAGCCGGTGTCGGATCGCCTAATATTTGTCTGGGACATCAAATATGACCCAAGGAACCATAACCAACACTTCGAAATGACTAAACTACCTTTCTTGGCATTTTATGGCAATTAAATTGGAATTCCACCAGTCGTGCTTGTATTGTCGCCTGTCATGGACCAAGCCCGACGCCGTGGTGCGGAGCCGGTACTGGATCGCCTGATATTTGTTCGGGACATCAAATACTACCCAAGAACCATAACCAATGCTTTGAAATGACCAAATTACATTTTTGGCATTTTAGTGCAATTAAATTGGAATTCCGCTAGTCGTGCTTGTATTATCGTCTGCCATGGCCCAAACCCGACCCCGTGGTACGGAGCCGGTACCGGATCGCCTGATATTTATCCAGGACATCAAATACGACCCTAGAAACCATAAACAACCTTCAAAATGACCAGATTAGATTTTCTTGCATTTTATGGTAATTAAACTGGAATTCCGCCAGTCGTGCCTAAATTATCTTCTGCCCCAACCCAAGCCCGACGCCGTGGTACGGAGCCGGTACCGTATCACCTGATATTTTTCCGTGAAATCAAATACGACCCAAGTAACCATAACCTACGCTTCAAAATGACCAAATTACATATTCTGGCATTTTATGGCAATTAAACTGGAATTCCGCCAGTCGTGCCTAAATTATTGCCTTCCTGAGCCCAAGCCCGACGCCGTAGTACGGAGCCGGTACTAGATCTCCTGATATTTGTTTGGGAAATCAAATACGACCTAAGTAACCATAAACAACACTTCCAAATAACCAAGCATGACGACGTGGTATGGAGCCCGTACGGGATCGCCTGATATTTGTCCGGGATATCAAATACGACCCAAAAAACCATAACCAATGCTTCAAAATGACCAAATAACATTTTATGGAAATTAAACTGGAATTCCGCCAGTCGTGCATGTATTATCGCCTATCGTGGTCCAAGCATGACGTCGTGGTACAGAGCCACTACCGGACTGCCTGATATTTGTCCGGGACATCAAATACGACCCAAGGAACCATAACCAACGCTTCGAAATGACCGAATTAAATTTTTTGGCATTTTATGGCAATTAAATTGGAAATCTACCAGTCGTGTCTATAGTATCCCCTGCCCTGGCCCAAGCCCGACGTCATGGTATGGATCTGGTACCGGAGTGCCTTATATTTGTCTGGGAAATCGAATACGACCGAAGGAACCATAACCAACGTTTCGAAATGACCAAATTACATTCTTTTTGCATTTTATGGCAATTTATGGTAATTAAACTGGAATTCTGCCAGTTGTGCCTATATTATCGCCGGTACCAGATCGCCTGATATTTGTCTAGGACATTAAATACGACCCAAGGAACCATAACCAACGCTTCGAAATGATCAAGTTAGATTTTTTGGCATTTTATGGCAATTAAACTTGAATTCTGCCACTCATGCCAGTATTAACGCCTGCCGTGGCCCAAGCCCGACATCGTGGTACAGAGCCGGTACCGAATCGCCTTATATTTGTCCGAGACATCAAATACAACCCAAGGAACCATAACCAACGCTTTTAAAGACCAAATTACATTTTTTGGCATTTTATGTCAATTAAACTGGAGTTCCACCAGTCATGTCTGTATTATTGCCTACCATGGACCATGCCCCACGTCGTGGTACGGAGCCGGTACCGGATGGCTTGATATTTGTCTGGGACATCAAATTCGACCCAAGGAACCATAACCAATGCTTCGAAATGACCATATTACACTTTTTGGCATTTTATGGCATTTTATGGCAATTAAACTGGAATTCCGCCAATCGTGCTTGTATTATAGCCTGCCATGGCCCAACCTCGATGCCGTGGTACGGAGCCGGTACCAGATCGCCTGATTTTTGTCCGGGATATCAAATACGACCCAAGGAACCATAACCAACACTTCAAAATGACCAAAGTATATTTTTTGGTATTTTATGGCAATTAAACTAGAATTCTGCCAGTGGTGCTTGTATTATCGCCTTCCATGGCCCAAGCTCGACGCCGTGGTACGGATCCGGTACCAGATCGCTGATTTTTGTCCGGGACATCAAATAGGACCCATGGAACCATAACCAATTCTTCAAAATTGCCAAATTACATTTTTGGCATTATATGGAAATTAAAATGGAATTCCGTAAGTGGTGCATGTATTATCGCCTGCCGTGGCCCAAGCCTAACGCCGTGGTACGGAGCCGGTACCGGATATTTGTTCGGGACATCAAATACGAACCAAGGAACTATAACCAACGCTTCGATATGACCAAAGTACTTTTTTGGCATTTTACGGCAATTAAACTGGAATTCCGCAAGTTGTGCATGTATTATTGCCTGCCATGGCCCAAGCCTGACGCTGCGGTACGGAGCCGGCTCCGAATGGCTTGATATTTGTTCGAGACATCAAATACGATCCAAGGAGCCATAAGCAACGCTTCAAAATGACCTAATTACATTTTTTTGCATTTTATGGCAATTAAAGTGGAATTCCGATAGTCGTGTCTGTATTATCGTCTGCCGCGGCCCAAGCCCGACGTCGTGGTACGGAGCCGGTACCAGATCGACTGATATTTGTGAGGGACATCAAATACGACCCAAGGAACCATAACCAACACTTCGAAATGAGCAAAGTACTTTTTTTGGCATTTTATGGCAATTAAACTAGAATTCCGCAAATCGTGCCTGTATTATCCCCTGCCATAGCCCAAGCTCGACGTCGTGGTACAGAGCTGGTACCGGATCGCCTGATATTTGTCCAGGACATCAAATAGGACCCATGGAACCATAAACAATGTCTCAAAATTGCCAAATTACATTTTTTGGCATTATATGGAAATTAAAATGGAATTCCGCAAGTGGTGCATGTATTATCGCCTGCCGTGGCCCAAGCCTGACGCCGTGGTACGGAGTCGGTACTGGTTCACCGGATATTTGTTCGGGACATCAAATACGACCCAAGGAACTATAACCAACGCTTCGATATGACCAAATTACATTTTTGGCATTTTACGGCAATTAAACTGGAATTCTGCAAGTTGTGCATGTATTATCACCTACCATGGCCCAAGCTCGACGCTGCAGTACGGAGCCGGAACCGGATCGCCTGTTATTTGTCCGGGACATCAAATACGACCCAACGAACCATAACCAACGCTTCGAAATGACAAAGTTACATTTTTGGTATTTTATGGCAATTAAACTAGAATTCCGCCAGTCATGCCTGTATAATCGCCTGTCTCGACCCAAGCCCAACGCCGTGGTACGGAGCCGGTACCAGATCGACTGATATTTGTGCGGGACATAAATACGACCCAAGGAACCATAACCAACGCTACAAAATGACCAAGTTACATTTTTGGCATTTAATGGCAATTAAAATGGAATTCTGCTAGTCGTGCATGTATGTCGTCTACCATAGCCCAAGCCCGACGCCGTGGTATAGAGCCGGTACCGGATCGCATGATATTTGTGCAGGACATGAAATACTACCCAAGGAACCATAACCAATGCTTCGAAATGACCAAGTTACATTTTTGGAATTATATGGCAAATACACTGGAATTCCGCCAGTCGTGCCTGTATTATCGCCTGCCGTGGCCCAAGCCCAACACTGTGGTACGGATTCGATACCAGATCGCCTGATATTTTTCCGTGAAATCAAATACGACCAAAGGAATCATAACCAACGCTTCTAAATGACCAAATTACATTTTGTGGTGTTTTATGGCAATTAAATTAGAATTCCGCCAGTCGTGCCTGTATTATCGCATGCCCTGGCCCAAGCCCGACGTCGTGGTACGGAGTCGGAACCGGATCACTTGACATTTGTCCGGGACATCAAATACGAACCAAGGAACCATAACCAATGCTTCGAATGAGCAAACTACCTTTTTGGAATTTTATGGCAATTAAACTGGAATTTCGCCAATCGTGCATGTATTATCGCCTGCCGTGGCCCAGGCCAGATGCCGTGGTACGGAGCCAGTACCAGATTGACTAGTATTTGTGCGTGACATAAAATACGACCCAAGGAACCATAACCAACGCTTAATAATGACCAAGTGAAATTTTTTGGCGTTTATGGCAATTAAACTGGAATTCTGCCAGTCGTGCCTGTATTATCGTCTACCGTGGCCCAAGCCCAATGCCGTGGTACGGAGCTGGTACCGGATCTCCTGATATTTGTGCGGGACATCAAATACGACCCAAGGAACCATAACCAACGCTTCGAAATGACCAAATTACATTTTTTGGCATTTTATGGCAATTAAAATGGAATTCCGCCAGTCGTGCATGTATTATCGCATGTCGTGGCCCAAGCCTGACGCCGTGGTAGGGAGCCGATACCGGATCGCCTGATATTTGTTCGGGATATCAAATACCACCCAAGGAACCATAACCAACGCTTCAAAATGACCAAATTACATTTTTTGGCCTTTTATGGCAATTAAACTAGAATTCCTCCATTCGTGCTTGTATTATCGCCTGACGTGGCCCAAGCCTGGTTGCCGTGGTACGAAGCCCGTACCGGATCCCTTGATATTTGTGTTGGACATCAAATATGACCCAAGGAACCATAACCAACACTTCAAAATGACCAAATTACATTTTTTGGCAATTTATGGCAATTAAACTGGAATTCCGCCAGTGGTGCTAGTATCATCGCCACCCGTGGCCCAAGCCCGACGTCGTGGTATGGATCTGGTACCAGATCGCCTGATATTTGTCCGCGACTTCTAATACGAACCAAGGAACCATAACCAACGCTCCAAAATGACCAAATTACATTTTTTGGCCTTTTATGGCAATTAAACTAGAATTCCTCCATTCATGCCTCTATTATCGCCTGTCGTGGCCCAAGCCCGACGCCGTGGTACGGAGCTGGAATGGGATCGCCGGATATTTTTTTGGGACATCACATACGACCCAAGGAACCATAACCAACTCTTCGAAATGACCAAGTCACATTTTTGGCATTTTATGGCATTTAACTGGAATTGCGCTAGTCGTGCCTGTATTATTGCCTGCCGTGGCCCAAGCCCAGCGCCGTGGTACGGAGCCGGAACCGGATCGTCTGATATTTTTTTGGTAAATCAAATACGACCCAAGGAACCATAACCATCGCTTCGAAATGACCAAATTACATTTTGTGACATTTTATGGCAATTAAATTGGAATTCCGCTAGTCGTGCCTGTAATATCGCATGCCGTGGCCCTAGCCCGACGCCGTGGTACGGAGCCAGAATCGGATCGCCTGATATTTTTCCGAGACATCAAAAACAAACAAGGGAACCAAACCAACGCCTCGAAATGACCAGACTACCTTTTTTGGCATTTTATGGCAATAAAACTGGAATTCCGCCAGTCATGCATGTATTATCGCATGTCATGGTGCTAGACTGAATCTGTGGTACGGAGCCGCTACTGGATCACATGATATTTGTCCAGGACATCAAATACGACCCAAGGAACCATAACAAACGCTTCAAAATGACCAAATTAAATTTTTTTTGTATTTTATGGCAATTAAACTGGAATTCCGCCAGTCGTGCCTGTATTATCGCCTGCCGTGGCCCAAGCCTGACGCCGGGGTACCGAGCCGGTACTGGATCGCCTGATATTTGTCCGGGACATCAAATACCACCCAAGGAACCATAACCAACGCTTCGAAATGACATAATTAAATTTTTTGGCCTTTTATGGCAATTAAACTGGAATTCTTCCATTCGTGCTTGTATTATCGCCTGTCGTGGCCCAAGCCCGACGCCGTGGTATGGAGCCCGTACCCGATCACCTGATACTTGTCCGGGACATCAAATTAGACCCAAGGAAGCATAACCAATTCTTCATAATGACCAAATTACATTTTTTGGCATTTTATAGCAATTAAACTAGAATTCTGCCAGTCGAGCCTGTATTATCGCCTGCCGTGGCCCAAGCCCGACGCCGTGGTACGGAGCAGGTATCAGATTACCTGATATTTTTACGGGACATCAAATACGATCCAAGGAACCATAACCAATGCTTCGAAATGACCAAGTTAAATTTTTGGCATTTTATGGAAATTAAACTGGAATTCCGGGAGTCATGCCTCTATTATCGCCTGCCGTGACCCAAGCCCAACACCGTGGTACGGAGTCGGTACTGGATCGTCTGATATTTTTTCGGGAAATAAAATACGACCCAAGGAACCATAACCAATGCTTTGAAATGACCAAATTACATTTTGTGGCATTTTATGGCAATTAAACTGGAATTCCGCTAGTCGTGCCTGTAATATTACATGCCGTGGGCCAAGCCTGACGCCGTGGTTCGGAGCCAGAATCGGATCACCTGATATTTGTCTGGGACATCAAATACGAACCAAGGAACCATAAACAACGCTTCGAAATTACCAAACTACCTTTTTTGGCATTTTACGGCAATTAAACTGGAATTCCTTCAGTTGTGCCTATATTATCGCCTGTCATGGCCCAAGCTCGACGTCGTTGTACGGAGCTAGTATCGGATCGCCTGATATTTGTCCGGGACATCAAATACGACCCAAGCCACCATAACCAACACTTCGAAATGACCAAATTACATTTTTGGCCTTTTATGGCAATTAAACAGGAATTGCGGTAGTCGGGCCTGTATTATCGCCTACCGTAGCCCAAGCCTGACGCCGTGGTACGGAGCCGGAACCGTATCGCCTAATATTTTTCCGGGACATCAAATACGACCCAAGGAACCATAACCAATGCTTCGAAATGACAAAATTAATTTTTTGGTATTTTATGGCAATTGAACTGGAAATTCGCCAGTTGTGCCTGTATTATCGCCTGCCACAGCCCAAGCCCGACGCTGTGGTACGTAGCCCGTACCGGATGCCTTGATATTTATGTTGGACATCAAATACGACCCAAGGAACCATAACCAACACTTCAAAATGACCAAATTATATTTTTTGGCAATTTATGGCAATTAAACTGGTATTCCGCCAGTGGTGCCAGTATTATCACCACCCGCGGCCCAAGCCCGACGCCGTGGTATGGAGCCGGTACCAGATCGCCTGATATTTGTCCGCAAATTCTAATACGACCCAAGGAACCATAACCAACGCTCCAAAATGACCAAATTACATTTTTTGGCCTTTTATGGCAATTAAACTGGAATTCCGCCATTCGTGCCTCTATTATCGCCCGCCGTGGCCCAAGCCTGACGCCGTGGTACGGAGCCGGAATGGGATCGCCGGATATTTTTTCGGGACATCAAATACGACCCAAGGAACAATAACCAACGTTTCGATATGACCAAGTTACATTTTTGGCATTTTATGGCATTTAACTGGATTTCCGCTAGTCGTGCCTGTATTATTGCCTGTCGTGGCCCAAGCCCAGCACCGTGGTACGGAGCCGGTACCGGATCGTCTGATATTTTTTTGGTAAATCAAATACGACCCAAGGAACCATAACCAACGCTTCGAAATGACCAAATTACATTTTGTGGCATATTATGGCAATTAAATTGGAATTTCGCTAGTCGTGCCTGTAATATCGCATGCCGTAGCCCTAGCCCGACGCCGTGGTACGGAGCCGGAATCGGATCTCCTGATATTTTTCCGGGACATCAAAAACGAACAAGGGAACCAAACTAACGCCTCGAAATGACCAGACTACCTTTTTTGGCATTTTATGGCAACTAAACTGGAATTCCGCTAGTCGCGCATGTATTATCGCCTGTCATGGTGCTAGACTGACTCTATGGTACGGAGCCGCTACTGGATCACCTGATATTTTTCCAGGACATCAAATACAACCTAAGGAACCATAACCAATGCTTCAGAATGACCAAATTATGTTTTTTGGTATTTTATGGCAATTAAACTGGAATTCCGCCAATCGTTCCTGTATTATCGCCTGCCGTGGCCCAAGCCCGACGCCGTGGTACCGAGCCGATACTGGATCGCCTGATATTTGTCTGGGACATCAAATACCACCCAAGGAACCATAACCAGCGCTTCGAAATGACATAATTAAATTTTTTGGCCTTTTATGGCAATTAAACTTGAATTCTACCATTCGTGCCTATATTATCGCCTGTCGTAGCCCAAGCCCGACGCCGTGGTATTGAGCCCGTACCCGATCACCTGATACTTGTCCGTGAGATCAAATACGACCCAAGGAACCATAACCAATGCTTCAAATTGACCAAATTACATTTTTTGGCATTTTATGGCAATTAAACTAGAATTGCGCCAATCGAGCCTGTATTATCGCCTGCCGTGGCCCAAGCCCGACGCCGTGGTACGGAGAAGGTATCAGATCACCTGATATTTGTCCGGGACATCAAATACGATCTAAGGAACCATAACCAACGCTTCGAAATGACCAAGTTATATTTTTGGCATTTTATGGAAATTAAACTGGAATTCCACGAGTCATGCCTCTATTATCACCTGCCGTGGCCCAAGCCCAACGCCGTGGTACGGAGCCGATACTGGATCGTCTGATATGTTTCCAGAAAATCAAATATGACCCAAGGAACCATAACCAATGCTTTGAAATGACCAAATTACATTTTGTGGCATTTTATGGCAATTAAACTGGAATTCCGCCAGTCCTGCCTGTAATATTACATGACGTGGGCCAAGCCCGATGCCATGGTTCGGATCCAGAATCGGATCACCTGATATTTGTTTAGGACATCAAATACGAACCAAGGAACCATAAACAACGCTTCGAAATGACCAAACTACCTTTTTTGGCATTTTACGGCAATTAAACTAGAATTCCGCCAGTTGTGCCTGTATTATCGCCTGTCATGGCCCAAGCTCAACGCCGTTGTACGGAGATGGTACCAGATCGCGTGATATTTGTCCGGGACATCAAATACGACCCAAGCCACCATAACCATCGCTTTGAAATGACCAAATTACATTTTTGGCCTTTTATGGCAATTAAACAGGAGTTCTGCTAGTCGTGCCTGTATTATTGCCTGCCGTGGCCCAAGCCCAGCGCCGTGGTACGGAGCCGGTACCGGATCGTCTGATATTTTTTTGGTAAATCAAATACGACCCAAGGAACCATAACCAACGCTTCAAAATGACCAAATTACATTTTGTGGCAATTAAATTGGAATTCTGCTAGTCGTGATTGTAATATCGCATGCCGTGGCCCTAGCCCGACACCGTGGTATGGAGCCGGAATCGGATCGCCTGATATTTTTCCGGGACATCAAAAACGAACAAGGGAACCAAACCAACGCCTCGAAATGACCAGATTACCTTTTTTGGCATTTTATGGCAATTAAACTGGAATTTCGCCAGTCGTGCATGTATTATCGCCTGTCATGGTGCTAGACTGACTCTGTGGTACAGAGCCACTACTGGATCACCTGATATTTTTCCGGGACATCAAATACGACCCAAGCAACCATAACCAATGCTTCGAAATGACCAAATTACATTTTTGTCCTTTTATGGAAATTAAACAGGAATTTCGCCAGTCGGGCCTGTAATATCGCCTGTCGTGGCCCAAGCCCGACGCCGTGGTACAGAGCCGGAATCAGATCGCCTAATATTTTTCTGGGACATCAAGTATGACCCAAGGAACCATAACCAACACTTCGAAATGATGAAATTATATTTTTTGGTATTTTATGGCAATTAAACTGGAAATTTGCCAGTTGTGCCTGTATTATCGCCTGTCGCGGCCCAAGCCCGACGTCGTGGTACGTAGCCCATACCGGATAGCCTTATATTTATCCGGTACATCAAATACGACCCAAGGAACCATAACCAACACTTCAAAATGACCAAATTACATTGTTTGGCATTTATGGCAATTAAACTGGAATTCCGCCATTCGTGCATGTATTATCGCCTGCCGTGGCCCAAGCCCAATGTTGTGGTACGGGGCCGGAACAGG
Source organism: Nicotiana paniculata (assembly GCA_005239505.1). Classification (NCBI taxonomy): domain Eukaryota; kingdom Viridiplantae; phylum Streptophyta; class Magnoliopsida; order Solanales; family Solanaceae; genus Nicotiana; species Nicotiana paniculata. Next base: position 5,681 of record MDKI01143749.1, on the reverse strand, counting down.
ATCGCATGATATTTTTCCGGGACATCAAATACGACCCAAGGAACCATTACCAACGCTTCAAAATTAACAAGTTACATTTTTGGCATTTTATGGACATTAAACTGGAATTCCGCCAGTCGTGCCTGTATTATCGTCTGTCGTGGCTCAAGCCCAGCGCCCTGGTACAGACCGGATCGTATGATATTTTTCTGGGAAATCAAATACGACCCAAGGAACCACAACCAACACTTCGAAATGACAAAATTACATTTTGTGGCATTTTATGGCAATTAAATTGGAATTCGCTAGTCGTTCCTGTAATATCGCATGCCGTGGCCCAAGCCCAACGCCGTGGTACGGAGCCGGAACCGTATCGCCTGATATTTGTCCGGTACATCAAATACGAACCAAGGAACCATAACTAACGCTTCAAAATGACCAGAATACCTTTTTTGGCGTTTTATGGCAATTAAACTGGAACTCCGTCAGTCTTGCCTGTATTATCGCCTGCCGTGGCCCAAGCCCGATGCCGTGGTACGGTGCCTGTACCAGATCACCTGATATTTGTGCGGGACATCAAATACAACCCAAGGAACCATAAACAATGCTTCGAAATGACTAAGTTACATTTTTGGCATTTTATGGCAATTAAACTGGATTTCCGCTAGTCGTGCCTGTATTATCGCTTGCCGTGGCCCAAGCCCGATGCCGTGGTACGGTGCCTGTACCAGATCACCTGATATTTGTGCGGGACATCAAATACAACCCAAGGAACCATAAACAATGCTTCGAAATGACTAAGTTACATTTTTGGCATTTTATGGCAATTAAACTGGATTTCCGCTAGTCGTGCCTGTATTATCGCTTGCCGTGGCCCAAGCCCAGTGCCGTGGAACGGAGCCGGTACCGAATCGTCTGATATTTTTCGGGGAAATCAAATACGACCCAAGGAGCCATAACCAACGCTTAGAAATGACCAAATTACATTTTGTGGCATTTTATGGCAATTAAATTGGAATTCCACCAGTCATGCCTGTAATATCGCATGTCGTGGCCCAAGCCCGACGCCGTGGTACAGAGTCGGAACCGGATCACCTGTTATTTGTCCGGGACATCAAATACGAACCAAGGAACCATTACCAATTCTTCGAAATGACCAAATTACATTTTTTGGCATTTTATGGTAATTAAAATGTAATTCCGCTTCCTTGGTTCGTATTTGATGTCCCGGAAAAATATCATGCGATCCGGTATCGGCTCCATACCAAGGCCTCCGGCCTGGACCATGGCAGGCAAGAATACGGGCACGACTGGCAGAATTCCAGTTTAATTGCCAGAAAATGCCAAAAAATGTAAATTGATCATTTTAAAGCGTTGGTTATGGTTCTTTGGGTTGTATTTGATGTCCCAAAAAAATATCATGCGATCTGGTACCGCCTCTGTACCAAGGCCTCCGGCTTGGACCATGGCAGGCGATAATACAGGCACGACTGGCGCAATTCCAATTTAATTGCCATAAAATGCCAAAATATGTAACTTAATCATTTCGAAGCGTTGGTTATGGTTCCTTGGGTCGTATTTAATGTCCCAGACAAATATCATGCGATCTGGTACCGGATCCGTACCAAGGCGTCCGGCCTGGACCATGGCAGGCGATAATACAGGCACAACTGCCGGAATTCCAGTTTAATTGCCATAAAATGCCAAAAAATGTAAGTTGATCATTTCGAAGTGTTGGTAATGGATCCTTTGGTCGTATTTGATGTCCCAGACAAATATCATGCTATCCGATACCGGCTCGACACCAAGGCGTCCGGCGTGGACCACGGCAGGTGATAATACAGGCACGACTGGCGCAATGCCAGTTTAATTGCCATAAATGCAAAAAAATGTAAATTGATCATTTAGAAGAGTTGGTTATGGTTCCTTGGGTGGTATTTGATATCCCGGAAATATATCATGCGATCCGGTACCTGCTCCATACCAAGGCGTCCGGCCTGGACCATGGATGGCGATAATACCGGCACGACTAGCGGAATTCCAGTTTAATGGCCATAAAATGCCAAAAAATGTAACTTGATCATTTCGAAGCATTAGTTATGGTTCCTTGGGTCATATTTAATTTCCCAGAAAAATATCATGCGAACCGTTACCGGCTCCGTACCAAGGCGTCTGGCCTGGACCATGGCAGGCGATAATACAGGCACAACTGGCGGAATCCCAGTTTAATTGCCATAAAATGCCAAAAAATATAATTTAATCATTTCAAAGCGTTAGTTATGGTTCCTTGGGTCATATTTTATATCTCAGACAAATATCATGCGATCCGGTACGAGTTCCGTACCAAGGCGTCCGTCCTGGACCATGGCAGACGATAATAAATGCACGACTGACGGAATTCCAGTTTAATTACCATAAAATGCCAAAAAAATGTAACTTGATCATTTCAAAGAGTTGGTTATGGTTCCTTGGGTCGTATTTGATGTCCTAGACAAATATCATGAGATCCGGTACCAGCTTCGTACCAAGGTGTCCAGTTTGGACCATGGCAGGCGATAATACATGCACGAGTGGAAGAATTCCAGTTTAATTTCCATAAAATGCCAAAAAAATATAATTTGATTATTTCGAAGCGTTGGTTATGGTTCTGTGGGTCATATTTGAGGTCCTGGAGAAATATCATGTGATACAGTACCGGCTCTATACCAAGGCGTCCGGTCTGGACCATGGCAGGCGATAATACAGGCACAACTAGCAGAATTCTAGTTTAATTGCCATAAAATGCCAAAAAATGTAACTTTCTAATTTCAAAGCATTGGTTATGGTCCCGTGGATGGTATTAGATGTACTGTATAAATATCATGCGATCCGGTACCGACTCATGTACCAAGGCGTCCGGCCTGGACCATGGCAGGCGATAATAGAGGCACGACTGGCGGAATTCCAGTTTAATTGCCATACAATGCCAAAAAATGTAACTTGATCATTTCGAAGCATTGGTTATGGTTCCTTTGGTCGTATTTGATGTCCAGGACAAATATCATGCGATCCGATACCGGCTCCGTACCAAGGCGTCCGGCCTAGACAATGGCAAGCGCTAATAAAGGCATGACTGGCGGAATTCCAGTTTAATTGCCATAAAATGCCAAAAAATGTAACTTGATTATTTCGAAGTGTTGGTTATGGTTCCTTGGGTCATATTTAATGTCCTGGATAAATATCATGCAACCCAGTACCGACTCCGTACCAAGGCGTCCGGCCTGGATCATGGCAGGCGATAATACAGACACGACTAGCGAAATTCCAATTTAATTACCATAAGCTGCCAAAAAATGTATGTTGATCATTTCAAAGCGTTGGTTATGGTTCCTTGGGTCATATTTCAAATCCCGGACAAATATCATGCGACCCGGTACCGGCTTAGTACCAAGGAGTCTGGCCTGGACCATGGCAGGCAATAATACAAGCATGACTGTCGGAATTCCAGTTTAATTGCCATAAAATGCCAAAAAATGTAAGTTGATCATTTTGAAGCATTGGTTATGGTTCTTTGGTCATATTTAATGTCCCGGACAAATATCATAAGACCCGGTACCGACTCCGTACCAAGGCGTCCGGCTTGGACCATTGCAGGCAAAAATACAGGCACGACTAGCGGAATTCCAGTTTAATTTCCATAAAATGCCATAAAATGTAACTTGATCATTTCGAAGCGTTGGTTATGAATCCTTGGGTTGTATTTGATGTACCGGCTACGTACCAAGGCGTCCGGCTTGGACCATTGCAGGCAAAAATACAGGCACGACTAGCGGAATTCCAGTTTAATTTCCATAAAATGCCAAAAAATGTAACTTGATAATTTCGAAGCGTTGGTTATGAATCCTTGGGTTGTATTTGATGTACCGGCTACGTACCAAGGCGTCCGGCCTGGACCATGGAAGGCGATAATACATGCACGACCGATGGAATTCCAGTTTAATTTCCATAAAATGCCAAAAAATGTAACTTGATCATTTCGAAGCGTTGGTTATGGTTCCTTGGGTCATATTTCAAATCCCGGACAAATATCATGCGACCCGGTACCTGCTTCGTACCAAGGCGTCCGGTCTGGACCATGGCAGGCAATAATACATGCACGACTGATGGAATTCCAGTTTAATTGCCATAAAATGCCAACAAATGTAACTTGATCATTTCGAAGCGTTGGTTAACGTTCCTTGGGTCGTATTTGATGTCCCGAAAAAATATCATTTGCTCCGGTAACAGCTCCGTACCAAGGCGTCCAGCCTGGACCATGGCATGCGATAATACAGGCACGACTGGTGGAATTCCAGTTTAATTGCCATAAAATGCCAACAAATGTAACTTGATCATTTCGAAGCATTGGTTATGGTTCCTTTGGTCATATTTGATGTCCCGGGAAAATATCATGTGATCCGGTAACGCCTCCGTACCAAGGCGTCCTGCCTGGACCATGGCAGGCGATAATACAGGCACGACTAGCGGAATTCGAGTTTAATTGGCATAAAATGCCAAAAAATTTAACTTGATCATTTCGAAACGTTGTTTATGGTTCCTTTGTCTTACTTGATGTCTTGGAAAAATATCATGAGATCCGGTACCGACTCCGTACCAAAGAGTCCAACCTGGACCACGATAGGCGATAATACAGGCGTGACTGGCGCAATTCCAGTTTAATTTCCATAACATGCCAAAAAATGTAACTTGGTCATTTCGAAGTGTTGGTTATGGTTCCTTGGGTAATATGTGATGTCCCGGACAAATACCATGCGATTCGGTACCGGCTACGTACCATGGCGTCCGGCCTGGACCATGGCAGGCAATAATATAGGCACAACTTGGCGGAATTCCAGTTTAATTGCCATAAAATGCACAAAAATTTAACTTGATCATTTCGAAGAGTTGGTTATGGTTCCTTGGGCTGTATTTGATGTCCCGGAAGAATACCATGCGATCCGATACCTTCTCCATACCAAGGCATCCGGCTTGGACCATGGATGGAGATAATAAAGGCACGTCTGGCGGAATTCCAGTTTAATTGCCAAAAAATGCAACGTGATAATTTCGAAGCATTGGTTATGGTTCCTTGGGTTATATTTAATGTCCCGGACAAATATCACGCGATCAGGTTTAATTGCCATAAAATGCCAAAAAATGTAACTTGATCATTTTGAAGCGTTAGTTATGGTTCCTAGGGTCGTATTTGATGTCCCAGACAAATATCATCTGATCCGGTACTGGCTCCGTACCAAGGCGTCCGGCCTGGACCATGCCAGGCGATAATACACGCACAATTGGCAGAATTCTAGTTTAATTGCCATAAAATGCCAAAAAATGTAACTTGATCATTTCGAAGCGCTGGGTTATGGTTCCTTGGGTCGTATTTGATGTCCCGGAAAAATATCATGATATCCGATACCAGCTCCATACCAAGGGGTCCGGCCTGACCATGGCAGGCGATAATATAGGCACGACTGGCGGAATTAGAGTTTAATTGTCATAAAATGCCAAAAAATGTAACTTGATCACTTCGAAGCTTTGTTTATGGTTCCTTGGGTCATATTTGATGTACCGGAGAAATATCATGAGATCCAGTACCGGCTCCGTACCAAGGCGTTCGGCCTGGACTATGGCAGGCATTAATACAGGCACGACTGGTGGAATTCCAGTTTAATTGCCAT
>MDKI01172749.1:0-18921 GCA_005239505.1 Nicotiana paniculata | reverse complement strand
ATTGGAAAAACTCTTCTAACTCAACCTCGTAATAGGGTTGTGGGACATAAAATAGGTGTGACATAAGTCTTTTGCATGCTTTATTTTTTGAGGTTTTGGTTTTACCTCTGAGTTTTGCATATAGAACTCTTTAGATCACTCGTACCCTTTCGTAATAGGCACGGTGTCATATTAAATGTGTGCCTTTTTGTAGTAGGTATAATTTATGGAAGAGGTCCCTTTTTGATCGACACTTAATGAAGAAGACGTCTCAACTTCATAAAGGTGTAATAATGCAATAGAGTGATAGGAATTTTTCATATGTTTAAGAATGTTTCTGAGGAAAGTTTTTTGTTTGAACTTTCACAACTTTTTACATGTGTTTGATTATCGTCTAAAATTCATGTTGACTATTTTCTTTTAACAGATTTGATATACACTTGTATTTCATAACTGTTTTTCGTATGTAACAGTTTTTTCGAGTTAATACAAGAGAGAAACTATTTTTCGTTCGTAACAGTTTTTATTCAAGTTGGGGTTTTCACCGTAACTGTTTTTGTCGACAATAGTTTTCAATTAGCACGAGGAAAATGCTTTTGCATCCGTAACTATTTTATTTGATAACATTTTTTTGAACAAGTACAAGGATTTTGATCTTTCATCTGTAACTGCTTTATTTGATAACATTTTTCTATATGAGTACAAAGATTTCGTGACTGTTTTTAGTTACAACAGTTTTGAATGAGTAAAATGATGATGATATTTTATCCATAATTGTTTTTGGTTACAACAGTCTTTCTTTTGAATAAGTACAAAGATGCGCATTTCTTCCCCGTGGCTAAAATTGCTAACATTTTGCCTTTTAACTTGAACATATTCGAAGGTTTTTTGGATTAGAGTCTTTGTATTTGAGTCTTTGGCTCTTTCGATTTTGCTCGTATCACTTGATTTGTTGGGTAGATGGATCTTCAGGCTCGAGCTTTAACTTTTTTATAGTCTTTTTTGCTTCGTCTTTGCCTTCCATACATAGTCCCCCAAGTGTTTGAGCTTTGAAGAATGAAATCTGAAGCACTTGACTATTCCTTCCTTGTGGTCCTTTTCCTGAAAAGGAAAAACATAAAGTATATACTTTGTAGACGATGACTGCTTAACCCTTTAAAACGTCCATCAGAAAGTGTAACCCTAGACCGGGAATTTAGTAATTTCCTCGAGTCTTTGCAGGTCTAATATCATCATCTGGTGATGGGTTAGCTTTATGCCTAGCATCTAAAAAGGTTAGTAAAATTTCAAATGTTCAAAATAAAATCGAACGTGGGATACCTGACCGGGGGTACTTCTTTTCCTTAAAAGTAGTACTTCTTCAAGTGAATGGCATTTCAACTTGTTGGTAGGATTCTGCCGTCCATAGCTTCCAACTCGTATGCGCCCTTCCCAGCTATGCCTCGTATTTTGTAGGGTCCTTCCCAGTTTGGATTTAGCTTTCCTGCGCCTGCTTCTTTCATTGATTGAAAGACTTTTTTGAGGACGAAGTCCCCAATCTTGAAGTGCCTGAGATGAGCTTTATGGTTGTAATAACGCTCTATGATTATTTTTTTTTGAGCTGCCATCCGTATTAGTGCTGCTTCTCTCTGTGGTTCGAGCAGGTCCAGATTGGTCCTCAATTCGTCGTCATTTGCTTCCTCCATTGTTGTTGTAAACCTTATGCTTGGTTCGCCAATCTCCACAGGTATTAAGGCTTGTGATCCATAGACAAGTGCGAACGGAGTTTCTCCCGTGGCTGTTTCTGAAGTTGTTCTGTATGCCCATAGTACCACTGGTAACTCCTCAGGCCAGTTTCCTTTGCCTTTATCTAGCCGCTTCTTTAGATTGTTGATGATGACCTTATTTGTTGACTCAGCTTGACCATTAGCCACGGGGTGGTATGACATTGAAGTGATCTGTTTGATTTTCCAACTTTCAAAGAATTATGTGATTTGCGAGCCTATGAATTGTGGGCCATTATCACACACGATCTCCTTTGGTATCCCAAAGCGACATATTATGTTTCGCCATAAGAAGCTTTTAACCTCCTTTTCTCGCACTTGTTTGAACGCTTCTGCCTCTACCCATTTTGTAAAATAGTCGGTTAGCATGAACAAAAACCGTACCTATCCTTTAGTTGTGGGAAGAGGTCCCACTATGTCCATACCCCATTTCATGAAGGGCCATGGGGATATTATTGGATGCAATAATTCCGCTGGTCGATGCATGTTATTGGAAAACCTTTGGCACCTGTTGGATTTGGATACGAAATTCTCGGCCTCTTCTTCCATCTTAGGCCAATAGTACCAGCTCTGATTAGGGTTTTCACTAAGTATCTCGCCCCTAGTGATTCCACAGTGTCCTTCGTGGACTTTTTTCATCACAAACTCCGTTTAGTTAGGTCTGAGGCATTTTGCTAGGGCCCCCCCGAACATCTTGCGATATAATGAGTTGTGAATGAGGCAATACCGTGCAGCTTTGCGGCGAAGTGCTTGAGCTGTTTTCTTGTCTTCAGGTACGGTGCCATTCTGCAAAAAATTTAGGATTTCGTTTCTCCAATACTAGGTTAAATTGTTGAAAGTTACCTCATTTCTATCCTGGTCGATCGCTGAATGGAATAGATGAACAACAATTGCATTGTCTTTGTTTGTTACTTCCGTGACGGATGCGAGGTTAGCTAATGCATCTGCTTCAGCATTTTCCTCTCTAGGTATTTGTACTACCTTCCATGTTTTGAATTGTCTTACGAGCTATCGTGCCTTTTCCAATATTGTAGCATCCGAGTCTCTCGAGCGATGTAAGTCCCCTGCATCTGATTTACTAACAGTTGGGAATCGCTTTTGATTATGATTTGCTCGATTGAAAGCTCTTGTGCGAGGTCTAATCCTACAATAACAGCTCCGTACTCTGCTTCATTGTTAGTTATAAGATAACATTTTATAGCATGTCGTGTCTTTTCACCCGTGGGTGATATTAAGACTATGACTAAGTAGACACCTTTTATATTGGAAGAACCATCGGTAAATAGGGTCCACATACCCATATTAGTACCGTTGAAGAGTTGTAACTCCTTTTCCACTTCAAGGACAATGCTATTACTAAAGCCAGCGACAAAATCAGCTAAGATTTGAGACTTGATTGCAATCCTAGGCTGATATATTATTTCATGTTCACTTAATTCTATGGCCACTTGGCTAATCTTCCTGATAGCTCTTGTTTATGCAGTATGTTTCTGAATGGATACAAGGTCACAACTGTGATTGGATGACATTGAAAGTATGGCCCTAATTTTCTATATGCTATGATTAGAGCTACGACTAACTTTTCTAGATATGGATATCTAGTTTCAACATTTAGTAATGTCTTGCATACATAATAAATTGGAGATGGTTTACCTTTATTCTCCCTTACTAATACTGCACTTACAACAATTTCCGAGACGGCAAGGTAGACTTATAGCCTCTCCCCCTCCTTTGGCTTTGACAGCAACAGAGGTTTTGATAGATAAGTCTTTAGGTCTTTGAGAGCCTGTTGACATTCTTCAGTCCATTCGAACCGATTTTGCTTTTTGAGAACTGCAAAGAATTTAAAACTTTTCTCAGAAGATTTGGAAATAAATCTTCCTAAAGCTGCAATTCTTCCCGTTAGCCTTTGAACTTCTTTTTTGTTTATAAGTACATCAGGTATTTCTTCTATAGCCTTAATTTGATCAGGATTTACCTCTATTCCCCTATTTGATACAAGGAAACCCAAGAATTTACCTGATTCCACACCAAAAGCGCATTTTTCTGGATTAAGCTTCATATTATACCTGCGTAAAATGTCAAAGGTAAGATAGAGGTGCTGGAAATGGTCTTCCGCCCCTGTTGATTTTACCAGCATGTCATCAATGTAAACTTCCATTGTTTTTCCTAGATGTTCCCGGAACATCTTGGTCACTAGCCTTTGATATGTGGCTCCAGCGTTTTTCAAGCCAAAAGGCATGACTTTATAACAATAAGTCCCCATGTTCGTAATAAAGGAGGTTTTTTCCTCATATGAGGGATCCATTTTAATCTGATTATAACCAGAATACGCATCTAAAAAGCTTAACAATTCATGACTTGCGGTGGCATCAATCATTTGATCTATATGTGGTAGCGGGAATGAATCTTTGGGGCACTCTTTATTTAAGTCAGTATAATCTATGCATACTCTCCATTTTCCATTGTTTTAGGTACTACCACAGTGTTAGCTAGCCAATTAGGGTATGTTACCTCTCGTATCGAACCAATCTTCAAGAGTTTCTATACCTCTTTGTCAATCACTTGGTTCTTGAATGGTCATTGCTTTCTTTTCTTCTGCCTAATAGGTACGAAGGGTGGATCTTCATTTAGTTTATGAGTCATCACTTCTAGTGGGATACCTGTCATATCTGAGTGGGACCACGCAAAGCAATCTGCGTTAGCCTTTAAATAATCAATTAACTTACCTCTTCGACTGGGGCTCAGCCTCGTGCCTATATACACTTTCTGTTCAGGCTTTTGTTCAGACAATGGAACAACTTCGAGCTCTTCCGTAGTTGTTTTGATGTGCTCGTCTTCCTCCGGTTCATGAATGACGTTTGGTCTGGAATCTACATCGGTGTGGTCCAATGCACCTTCCGTAGTAACTTGATTCACCTTCTCATGAGTATTTTCTTTCGTACCTGTTTCAGCAATAATACCTTCCGTACCTATTTGGGTAGTAATTTCTTCCATGCCTGTTTGGGCGGTGTTACCTGCTTGGGAGATTCCCTTATCTTTTGATTCTTCCACCTCTACTTTTTTGTTGTAGTGTACCACGGAATTTATATTTCTCGCGGTTTTCTGATCGCCTCTAATTTGCTGAATCCCCCATTCAGAGGGGATTTTAATTACCTGATGCAAGGTGGATGGTATTGCTTTCATGTCGTGGATCCATGGCCTTCCCAGGATTACATTATAAGCCATGTCAGTATCGATGACTTGGAACCTGGTATTTTTTATCACTCCCTCAGCATAAGTGCTAAGTTCAATTTCACCTTTTGTTATAACCGTAGAGTTATCAAACCCTGATATGGCTCATGCCCTTGGGATTACTTGATTCCCCAATAGCATTTCTTCCATGACTCTTAGCAAAATGATATTGACTGAACTACCTGGATCAATTAACACTCTGTTTACATTAGTGTCATGAATAAGTAAAGATATTACCAGAGCATCGTTGTGAGGGAGCATTAATCCGTCGATATCGTCTACTTCCATATTTTCACGAACCCATTTTCCGTGTGTAATTATGAACTTCGTGGTTGTTTTGCAGACCACTCCGTTTACTTCTTCACCTCTGTGTATCAGGTTGACGGTTCGTTTTGGAGATGGAGGTTTTGGGGACTCCTGCATGTTCTTCATGTATGCCTATTTACCTTTTTCACTGAACAATTCTGTCAAATAGCCCTGTTTCAATAATTGTTCTACCTCACCTTGCAAAAATCTGCAATCTGCAGTTCTGTGTCCATGATCATTATGGAATTCACACCAGAGATCTGGGTTCCTATTATTCGGATTCGACCTCATCTCTTTGGGCCATCGAACCTTATCACCCAAATTTCTTAACACTGAAATTAGTTCGGAGGTACTTACATTAAAGGTATGATCCCTAATTCGAGCATTACCTCTGGGTAGTTGATCTTGATCCCTTCTGGATCTAGATGAGGAAGAGCCCTCATCTCTGCTTGGTGGTCCATAATCTGACCTGGTGTTTTCGAACATGGGACGAGCTTCACGTCCCGATGGTCCCAAATAAGGATTGTACCTGTTTTTACCTGATCTCTTGTCTGATTCTGAACGTCTGGATCTGGTATAATCTTCCTCTTTCGGATGAGCAATGGTATCTTCTTCTATTCGAAGTTTGGTACTATACTTGTTATAAACATCGTTCCACGTTGTAGATGGGAACTCTCTCAAGCTTTCCTTGAGTCTTCTCATGGCTTCTAAGCTTTTGTCATTTAGATTACTTACGAATGCCATGGCTGCCCAATTATCAGGCACCCTTGGTAGTTTCATTATTTCTCGTTGAAACCTGTCTACAAATTCACGAAGTAGGTCCATATCTCCTTGTTTTATTTTAAAGATGTCCTCCATCATTCTCTCGACTTTTTGCACACCGGAGTGTGCCTTTATGAAAGAATCTGCAAGCTCAGCAAAAGAATCAATAGAGTTTTCAGGGAGAAGAGAATACAAGGTTAGCCCCTTTGGTAAGTGTTTCTCCAAATTTTTTAACTAGGATCGACTCAATTTCTTGTTTTCTTAAGTCGTTTCCCTTCACTCCGGTGGTAAAAGCAATTACATGGTCGCGCTGGTCGGTTGTCTCGTCATATTTAGGTACGTCAGGCATTTTAAACTTCTCTGGAATGGGTACGGGTGCTGCGCTTGGTTTCCAAGGTTGTTGAGAATATCTATCAACATCAATGCCTTTGATAACAGGTGGTGCTCTAGGAATTTGTTCGATTCGATCGTTTTGTTCCTTCACCTGTTTCTGCAAAGTTAGTAATAAAGTCTGTAATTCAGAGTTATTAGATATACATGGTCACGATTCGAGAGATTCATTAGGAGTATCTCCCCTTGCTCAGTTTGCCAACCCAGATTGAGGATTTTCTATGGTGATGGTATTATTGGGGGGTGGTGTCGCTGGTGCAGGTAACACTGCCGGTAATCCCCTCGCAAATTATTGCAAAGCTTGGCTCACATACTCTGCAATCATTTGCTTTACCCGATATTGTTCCACCGCTTGATCATTATTATCATTGTTGTTATTGGATCTTTCTGGGGATTGTTCCCTTGAACCACGTGGGGTTCCTGAAGGCGATGGAACTGGGGTTCCATTCCTTTGCTGGTTGTTGTCGTTGGAGTTCGGCATAGTTCAGAGGATATCAATTGAAAAGCAAATAAAGATTATCAGATTTCCCGGTAATGGAACCAATTTGTTTAACCAAAGAATTGGATTCTTTGCCCAAATCTATTTTAAGAAGAACACGGGTTTCTGATAATCAAAGAATAAGATTATAATTGTAGACAAACTTGTAAATGGAAAGCAGTAAGATGCACAAAAAGTAAGTATATTGAAATAGTAGTTCGACTGTCCCCTTACAGGTTATATTTTACTCCCTTATATAGGGAATTTCCTAATATAATGTCTTCCTTTTTCAGTGATTGAACATTAATGACTAATTATGACATTAATGTAACGTTACAATGAGTAAGCGTAACTGTTGCGTGAATGTTGTGTAACGTGTGGATCACTAATTAAAGATCTTTGAATCCACCCTTTGTTTCGCCCAGATACATTTTGATCGTGTCTCTTCATCTTCTCAATTAGGTTGAGACTTCCGTAGCTAATTAACTCGTGGGCGTGATTTGACGTGCCTCTTTGCCTCATACCTCTTCATAGAGTCCAGTCCAGCTGTCGTGTCTTCATTGCTCCTCGTAGACTGCTGAGTCATCAAGATTTATTACACGTGTGAAGATCTTTTTTACCAATACACGATGGGAGGCCAAAAATCATGGTAAGTCTCGTTTTCGTACTTAACTATCTATCAAAATGCTTTTCTGAGCTTACTCGATTTCCTCTTTCTTTTGTAGGTCTTGGGAAAGACGTGACCATGAGGCCCCCGTCCAGCGATGAAGAATCTTCACTCCCGGTCCCGAAGCCAATAAAAGAGAAAAAGAGGAAAAGGACCTCGACCTCTGAGGATCTATAGCCTAATAAGAGAGTGGCTCGTAAGACAACACAAAACGTCATTCCTCTGTGTGTGGAGTCAAACCAACTCCTAAGGTATGAATAAGAAGAAGAAGAAGTAGTAGAAAAGAAGAAAAGGAGGATGATTCCGATCTGGTAGCTCGACTTAAACCGGGAGTCAAAAGGCCACCAGATCGGTCAAAGCTGAAAGTGCTCTGCCCCGATCTGACCAGGTCCAAGAAGAGGATTAAGTCGGAATCCCGGATCCAACTGGAGCCGAAGGTCCCCACCTCAGGGTGAGAAGGTAGCTGAAAATATATGGAGGTCGGTCCCGAGGCTCCTCGTGATGAAGAACTCGCCCCAAGAGACCCACTTGAGGAAATAAAAATTGGAGACTCCCCATCACTTCTTTCATTCTCTGAGGGAATGATTCGGGAGGCTCGAGCCATGAAGACTCCTTATGCAGAAGGAGCCCACGGAGGGGAGGACCTTTTCCGTGGTTATTTTGCTGGGGTCGATGACGTTGTTGACCTGAGCGACTTAGAGATACCGAGGAAGAGCTCGGGCGAAAATTCTTCGGGCTTCAAATTAACCGTCCAATTTCCCCCCCAAGTATCAACCCGGGTGCAATCGAACAATCTTATTCTCGATCCCAGAGGATGCACGTGTTCCCTTCCCCCTCCCGTAAAGGTGGCTAGTTACCTTCGGAGCCTGGTCACGGAGGAGGACCAAGATTTTATGGACGAGGTGGGAGAACCGTGTCTCTTCAACGAGGCCCAACAGGCCTTGAATCGGGTAATCCCTTACTCCCTTTATCGATGCTAGTTTTCATACTTGTGTTTTTTCTCTTTTTGCCTAATTCCTTTTCTTCTATTTGTGTAGGCCTCGGTGCTTCATCATAAAGCTTTCTCTAGGTCCCGAGCAGAGCTGAGATGACACAAGGCCTATATTCAAGGGCTTACTGAGGATAAAAATGCCCTTAAGCTTCTCAGTGAGCAGAAAGAAGAAGAAGCCAAGGGCCTCCTAGCTGAGCTAGTTGCGGCTCAAAAAGAACAAAGTGACCTGACCGAGCAGGTAATGAGAATATTAGAAGTGTATGTCATCGGTTCGGATGTGACGGCAAATAGTTTGATCCCGCATGTCCAACAGAATCTCGAGATAATCAGACAGCTTAAACAAGAGGTGGATGCAGTAAAGGCGGAGACTATGTCATGGAAGCAAAACATGGACCATCTTGCTTCAGAGAAAGAGGCTGCTCGAGCTCAGTTATCCTCCGCTGAAAGCCAGCTCCAAGGCATGAAAGAGAAGAATTTGGCACAAGCCAAGAAAAATGAGGAGCTCCAGGATTGGTTAGTCACAGAACTTGCAACGACCAAATCTGAGACTCAGATGGCCAAGGCCGATGCTAAGATGATCGTGGCCGTCTACCGGTCTGATGCTGAAGACGCTCAAGCTCGAGAAAAGGAAGTTGTAGATGCTGCCCAAGTTCGAGCATATTGGGTTGTCGAGCACGCCATGTGCCAGTCTCGAAGGGAGATTCTGATGATGATGACTCTAGGAGCGTGAGTGGGTCCGAGAGCGGAGGAGACCTTGATGGGGAAGATGCTGCTCCTGGAGAAGATCAGGCACTTAGGATTTTTCCCTTTGAATTTTTGTATAAAACCTCGATCGGGCCATGTTGCCCTTGTAAATAAATTTTGACATATATACAAAGGTCCTTTTCCCTTTCTGTCTTGTCTTTACTTCATTTCTGCCTTATGAAACTTTTATTTCATTTATACCTTATGAAATTATATCCATAGGTTCAAGGACTCGACCGAAGACGAACTAGTATAGTTTTTACGATCGAGTGAGTACTTGCTCGGACTCGAAGTAAGGTAACCCTTAGGTTTTATTTGAGTGAGGATGATCTCTCTAACTCAAAGAAAAAGATGGCCCTTAGGATTTTGTATTAGGATGATATGGCCTTTGTAAAAAGAATGGCTTTTTCCCCTTTTTGTCTTAAAAGGTTTATTGGTAGTTATATAAAAATTTTATGCCTTAGCACGAAATAAGGAATTGTTCGGGAGTTAGAACAATTTTGTACCCATTAGGATTTTCGAGGCTTGATACTATCGAAGCCCTTTTTAGTGTTTTATAATGCCTTAGCACGAAATAAGGAATTGTTCAAGAGTTCGAACAATTTTGTACCCATTAAGGTTTTCGAGGCTTGATATTATCGAAGCCCCTTGTAATTTTGCCAAGGGTAGCCTTTTTTAAGCGGTTTCTGAGAATATTTGAAGGCCTATTTTATTACGAAATTCGGACGTCTCCAAACCGTATCAGTTTGGCCGTAGCCTCATCGGCTTATTTTCCCGTTTCACTTCGAGCTTGCCCGAAATATCAGTTCTCGAGTGGGGTGGTTGTGGCCTAAAAAAATCGAGGGTTGCCTTTAAGGTCTTATAATCTTGAAGTTTTGATAATTCGACCTCGTCTATATTTTAGACGGTAGTCCCCGAGTGTGGGGTTGGTTGTTCGAACTTTAGTTATCATCGACCCTTAAGCATGTTCTCATAATAGATCGAGAATACGAAATTGTAAAGTAAAATTATTCTAAAGCAAGAGATATTTGGCAAGGAAAAATACTTCTCTTAATAGATGATTATACATGCGTACATGTTTGATGTCAAGGCTCGAGCAACCTATATGGGAACGGTTCATTCGACTGTTTGGCCTTTACAAAGTTTACCTATCGAGACCCCGTTTTCATGAAGTAATTCCCTTGCAACAAAGTTGACATTCGAGGGTGATGCCCCCTAGTATTTGAGGTTGATCATAAAGAAGCCTTGGATACTGTTGAATTGCTCTAAGTTAGCACAAACAATGGTTGTCTCGTTAAAAACCTCGCCGGAAAAACCCATTTGGGACAAAAATCGGTCTAAGAAAAAAAGAGTGCAACGCGTGCTTTCAGGACTAAATACTTCGTGTTGAAGAATCCATTGTCGTTCTCGATCGAACACCTGCAATTGGTTAGTTTAGAATATAAATGAAAATGGAAAGGTCGTACCTCAGCAGTAGTATCATTTTAGGAGCGATACGTTCCAATTGTTTGGTAATTGCTTGTCGTTCATCGTGCCGAGTGTTGATACCCAATTTTGCCCTCGTGTTTTTTTCAAAATATATATATACTTTCAAATAGCACTTTTGCATCATTATTTAGTTTACAAGCATTTTCTATCATTTTCATAATTTTTAGAGCTTTAAATTAATTTTTCTTGCATTTAAATTATATAAATATTTAGTAATTATCCCTTTAAATTATTTTGTAATGACTTAGTTGCATAAAAGTATTATTTTGCATCTATAATATATATTTTAAATATTTTATTTCATATAATTGCATTAGCATTTTTGAGCTATTTATCTAATTTTGCAATAGTGGACTATATTCATACATAATTCCTCTTTATTTTATATTATTTGTGTCAAAATAGCATTAACGTGTTACTATAATACAAAGTTATTATTTTAAGTATTTCAGTGTATAAATAATATTTTATTTTATTTATTAAGCATTTTTATAAATTATTTTTGATAAATTTTGGGGTATTTAAATAATAGCCCAAATTCTACCTATTTTCGGATCCAAATTAACCCAGCAACCTAGCCCAATTACCCCAAGCCCAAAACCAAACTACCCTTTTAAAACAACCCGGCCGACAACCTGTTTAAATGACTCGCCGAACCCCATTTATCCATCTTGGTCGTTGATCTTGCATGATCAACTGCCCCTAATAAACTAACCCATTTTAATTACTTCCCTACCTAAACCCTAGAGACCCATTTCGTCTCTCCACAGCCGCCTTCAAACCCTCTCTTCTTCTCTCACAGAAACCCTAGCTGCCATACCCCAATCTTATCTGATTCCAACCCAAACATGGAATCAATCCATGATTTACTTACCTATTTTGTGATACTCTGCTATTATACGCATGTTTATGGTGTTACTTAGTTCTTGCCCTATTTTTGGCAAGAACTACTTCTCAAGAACGAGACCGCTTTACCTTGATTCTGTGAAGATCTGGACGATCCTCCGTCTACATACACGCTAATGAACGATTCTTGTATTATTGGTTCGATTCAAGGCCGTTAGTCCCAACTAGAGTTTGCGATTTTCCCTTTTCCTTTACTGATTTTTCGATTGCATGTGATATTCTTTCCGTTCTTGTGTTTGACTGATGAATTTTTCTTATTTTGTGTTTAATCTACTGTATTTCCTTATTTTATGTGTTATTTGCCCTAAACTGATTCTAATTGATTTTGCGTGATATATGTCACGCCCCAAACCTAGGGAGGGTGGCTGGCACCCGCTGTTGCATTGGCCCGAGCAAACTACTCTGTAACTCATTTATTTTCTTCTGCACCTCATGGGCCAACATGTCCAGAACTCGTAATGTACAACTTGTAAGTGGGAAACACTGTATCAATAAACTATCATTCATAAAACATTAATACATATGGGCCATTAAGGCCTCTGACATACTGTACAAACTGGACATCTGTCTACAAAGCCTCTATGGTTTACTGACATCAAATGGGAAAGGGTACCGGCCTACCCATAGGTCTGTAGTAAAACTCTGGCACGATGACTCATAGACTTGGTTGCGCTCGGAATGAGGTGGAGTCTTACCGATCCTTCACTAAATTCCAATCTCGTCTACTATGAAGGCTCGTCAACTGATTATCTATACCTGTAGGCATGAACGCAGCGTCCCCAACAAAAGGACATCAGTACGAATAATGTACTGAGTATGTAAGACAGAACTGAAACGTAATAATAAGTCAACATTAATTAAAGACACATATGATCAACCTGTAAGTCTGGATAGCTCTGTAAAAATCATGAAATATTTATAATGTCATGCATATGCGTACAAAAGTCATGTAATGCATAGGTCTGTACGTATATAACATCATTAAGCCTCTGAGGGCATCCATCATATCTCGGCCACAGTGGGCAAATCATCAATGTATACCAGCTGACCAGGTGGTGGTGTGTATATAACGCCATAACCTTTTCCATATATATATATATATACATATATATATATATATATATATATATATATATATACATATATATATATATATATATATATATACATACATACATATATATGCGTATATAACGCCGTCTGAGTCAAGGGTCAATGTACATGTATAAAAATGCATAAGAAATACGTTAATAAGATTTTCTCAGAATGCCATAAAAATAAATATGCCTTTTGGATGAACATTATCAAATAATTATTTTTCTGGGACCCATGAACAGAAGATAATAATAATTCACATAGGGAATCAAGAATATAGACACCCCTAGTATTCCTATGAATAGAGTAATTTATGGAAACTGTGTGTTTGCTCGTTTCTTCAGTATACTTTGGATCATGCCAAAAAGAAAGAAGGGGTAGCCTTTACATACCTGAGCCGGTTCTCTGGGCAATCCTTCTAACACACGACAATTGCGACAAAAGTCGTGACGACAATATCGGAGTAGGGAAAAATCTGGTATCCAGATTCATGTGCTTTCCCCAGTCACACGTTAATGAATAGATAATCCATACTTCCCCAGAATATACGAAGAGACGAATTTCACAGAGCTGAATATCCAAATACATAACTAAATGAATCTTAATCATCCCATTTAAATAGAAAAAATATTATCCCACGTATCTTCTATCGTCCGATCTATAACCAAGTTCAAAACACTCTTGATAAATAAAGGGACCAAGGTAAGTGTGCCAATAACAATTAACCTTAACCCAAGTGAGTTGTTTTTTTCCAAAAAGGAAACAATGCCACGATGTACATAATAGAGCTCTATTAACTTCACAGCTGAAACTATACACACCAGAAATCAACTTAGAGTGCATTTAAAACCAGAAGGGAGAAATTATTTCTGCTTCTACTGGAGGTAATGGAAGGTGAATCCAGCATATAGGTACACCCACTGCCTCAAACTACAATAAGATATATTACTACTCAATCTAGTTGAAGTTTACTAATATGAATCCTTCAAGTTCATTCAGCTACATCTGCACTCCTTTCATTAGCTACTCAATAATCTATCCTTGGATTTTCTGAAATTAGGGATCCTCTAAATATCCCAATTCTTTAAACAAGAAAAGAAGTAGGACTAGAAACTATTTTTTTTTTTAATAGAAAAATGAGATAAGGTGTATATATATCATAAAAGGATGCCACCTCCTCCTTAATTATAAACATAGTTGGTAACTTGCTGCCATGTATTCCTAATCCCACGTAGATTGATGCACCTTAGTAATTATACATGATTCTTACTTAATTGTTTATCCACAAATTTCTAATGAAATTCTTTAATTTTTCACTTAAATCAATAATTAACCAATTTTCCATATAATTAAGAATTATCTCAACTTACTTAAAACTCTACTTATTTTTAATACACTTTATACACTGTACTATTACGGTATTGTGGTACCATATAAAATAGATTCATACTGTTATTTCATTATAACATTTATGTAAAAATACATATATTTTCTCAAGTTATAGTTTTCCTAATCTCATATAAAGAGTAAAAATTCTCGTACGCTTAATTATTAAAATGATAAAAAGATAACTTTATTTTCTTGTGTGAAATAATTTTTATCTTTACAATAAAGAAAATCTCATAAACTTTCTCATATTATGTGTATAATTTAAAGCATATTCGGAAATAGTAATAATGGTAACTATCCAGAATGATACTTATATATCTTTTACTAAAATACTTTACTTAAAAGAAAATACCACGCTAACATAATATCTAACGGCATCAAGGTTGTATCCTTACAGGGTCTCACAATAATAATATCTTAAACCTTATATGGTTCCTAATATACATAATTCTTTTCGTACTCTTGTGGATTTACTACGACACATCCTAATGCTAAGGTACGAGATGCAACATCCTTCCTTCCTTTAGAACATTCGTCCTCGAATGTTAACTCTTAGAGATTTACAATAGTTTCACTAGGATCTCATGTGTAAATTAGACTAAAACCCAAACTATATATGAAGTCTCGACTATTCACATCCTTTTGTAGTTGAGTATCTCGTGTCTTCTTTACCTTATCTCACCTATCTTTCAATCTCGCATCTTATCTTTTATTTCTTTCATAATTTCCCTTCCATAAGTAGAAATTACATCTACGTCTTAAAGCTCTGTTGTGATAGAACCTATGGTGCATACACAATTCGGTGGAAACTTTATACTGACTTCTTACGACTTATCTCTATGGCACGATCTGGAAACAAAAGATGGGTAACATTTTTTAAAAGCCCTATAGCCTCTCAATTATAAATGTGGCGCGCAACACATCCATAAGTGAGACTTTATTAGGCACGGCTTTGTAGACTTCCTAGGACACAACCTCGCTCTGATACCACTTTGTCACGCCCCGAACCTGAGGAGGCATGGCTGGCACCCGGTGCCGCATTGGCCCGAGCAAATTACTCTGTAACTCATTTATTTTCTTCTGCACCTATCATGGGCCAACATGCCCAGAACTCGTAAGGTACAACTTGTAAGTGGGAAACACTGTATCAATAAACTATCGTTCATAAAACATGAATACATATGGGCCGTTAAGGCCTCTGACATACTGTACAAACTGGAAATAGGACAGGGTACCGGCCTACCCATAAGTTTGTAGTAAAAATCTAGCACGATGACTCATAGACTTGGTTGCACTCCGAATGAGGTGGAGTCTTACCGATCCTTCACTGAACGCGAATCTCGTCTACTATGAGGGCTCGTCAACTGATTATCTATACATGCAGACATGAATGCAGCGTCCCCAACAAAAGGACGTCAGTACGAATAATGTACTGAGATGTAAGGCAGAACTGAAATGTAATAATAAGTCAACATTAATTAAAGACACATATGATCAACCTGTAAGTCTGGATAGCTCTGTAAAAATCATGAAATATTTATAATGTCATGCATATGCGTATAAATGTCATGTAATGCATAGATCTGTACGTATATAACATCATTAAGCCTCTGAGGGTATCCATCATATCATCTCGACCACTATGGGCAAATCATCAAGGTAAACCAGCTGATCAGGTGGTTGTGCGTATATAACGCCATAACCTTTCCCATATCCTATATACATATATATATATACATACATATATACACGTACATAACTCCGTCTGAGTCGTGGGTCAATGTACATGTATAAACGCATGAAATGCATAAGAAATACATTAATAAGATTTTCTCATAATGCCATAAAAATCAATATTCCTTTCGGATGAACATTACCAAATACGTATTTTTCAGGCACCCCTGAACAGAAGATAATAATAATTCACAAGGGAATCAAGAATATAGACACCTCTAGTATTCCTATGAATAGAGTAATTTATGAAAAATATGTGTTTGCTCGTTTCTTTAGTATAATTTGTATCATGCCGAAAAGAAAGAAGCGGTAGCCTTTACATACCTGAGCCGGTTTTCTAGACAATCCTTCTAACACACAACAATTGCGACAAAACTCGTGACGGCAATATCGGAGTAGGGAAAAATTTGGTATCCAGATTCATGTGCTTTCTACAGTCACATGCTAATCAAAAGAAAATCCATACTTCCCCAGAATATACGCAAAGACAAATTTTACAGAGCTGAATATCCAAATACATAACTAAATGAATCTTAATCATCCCATTTAAGTAGAAAAAATATTATCCCACGTATCCTCTATCGTCCGATCTATAACCAAGTTCAAAACACTCCTAATAAATATCAGACCCAAGTAAGTGTGCCAATAACAATTAACCTTAACCCACTTTAGTTCTTTTTGCCAACAAGGAAACAATGCCACGATGAACATAATAGAGCTCTATTAAATTCACAGCTGAAACTAAACATACCAGAAATAAACTTAGAGTGCATTTGAAACCAGAAGGGAGAAATTAGTTCTGCTTCTACCGGAGGTAATGGAAGGTGAATCCAGCATATAGGTACACCCACTGCCTCAAACTACAATAAGATATATTACTACTCAATCTAGTTGAAGTTTACTAATATGAATCCGTCAAGTTCATTCAGCTACATCTGCACTCCTTTCATTAGCTACTCAATAATCTATCCTTGGATTTTCTAAAATTAGGGATCCACTAAATATCCCAATTCTTTAAACAAGAAAAGAAAGTAGGACTAGGAACTATATTTTTTTTTAATAGAAAAATGAGATAAGGTGTGTATATATATATATATATATATATATATATATATATATATATATATATATATATATCTTAAAAGGATGCCACCTCCTCCTTAATTATAAACATAGTTGGCAACTTGCTACAATGTAATCCTAATCCCACGTGGATTGATGTACCTTAGTAATTATCCAAGATTCTTACTTAATTGTTTATCCACAAATTTCTAATTAATTTGTTAATTTTTCACTTAAATCAATAATTAACCAATTGTTCACATAATTAAGAACTATCTCAACTTACTTAAAACTCTACTTATTTTTAATACACTTTATACACCGTACTATTACGGTCATGTGGTACCATATAAAATAGATTCATACACTATTATTTCATTAAAACATTTATGTAAAAATGCATATATTTTATCAACTTATAGTTTTCCTAATATCATCTAAAGAGTTAAAATTCTCGTACGCTTAATTATTCAAATGATAAAAAGATAACCTTATTTTCTTGTGAGAAAATAATTTCTATATTTAAATTAAAGAAAATCTCATAAACTTTCTCATATTATGTGTATAATTTAAAGCATATTCGAAAATAGTAATAATGGTAACTATCCAAAATTATACTTATAAAACTTTTACTAAAATACTTTACTTAAAATAAAATACTTGCTAACATAATATTTAACGGCATCAAGGTTGTAAACTTACAGGGTCTCACAATAACAATGTCTTAAACCTTCTATGGTTCCTAATAGACATAATTCTTTTCGTACTCTTGTGGATTTACTACGACACATCCTAATGCTAAGGTACGGGATGTAACATCCTTCCCCCCTTAGAACATTCGTCCTCGAATGTTAACTCTTAGAGATTTACAAAAGTTTCACTAGGGTCTCATGTGTAAATTAGACTAAAACCCAAACTATATCTGAAATATCGACTATTCACAGCCTTTTGTAGTTGAGTATCTCGTATCTTCTTTACCTTTATCTCACTTATCTTTCAATCTCGCATCGTATCTTCTGTTTCTTTCATAACTTCCCTTCCATAAGTAGAAATTAGATCTACGCCTTAAAGATCTATTGTGATAGCACCTATGGTGCATACACAATTCGGTGGAAACTTTATACTGACTTTTTACGACTTAGCTCTATGGCACGATCTGGAAACAAAAGAAGGGTAACATTTCTTAAATGCCCTATAGCCTCCCAATTATAAATGTGGCGCGCAACATATCCATAAATGTGACTCTACTAGGCATGGCTTTGTAGACTCCCTAGGACACAACCTCACTCTGATACCACTTTGTCATGCCCCGAACCTGGGGAGGTGTGGCTGGCACCCGGTGTCACATTGGCCCGAGCGAACCACTCTGTAACTCATTTATTTTCTTCTGCACCTATCATGGGCCAACATGGCCAGAACTCGTAATGTACAACTTGTAAGTGGGCAACACTGTATCAATAAACTATCGTTCATAAAACATGAATACATATGGGCCGTTAAGGCCTCTAACATACTGTACAAACTGGAAATATGTCTACAAAGCCTCTAAGATTTACTGACATCAAATAGGATAGGGTACCGGCCTACCCATATGTCTGTAGTAAAACTCTAGCACGATGACTCATAGACTTGGTTGCACTCCGAATGAGGTGGAGACCGATCCTTCGCTGAACGCCAATCTCGTCTACTATGAGGGCTCGTCAACTAATTATCTATATCTGCAGGAATGAATGCAGTGTCCCCAACAAAAGGACGTCAGTACGAATAATGTACTAGGTATCTAAGGTAGAACTGAAACGTAATAATAAGTCAACATTAATTAAAGATACATATGATCAACCTGTAAGTCTGGATAGATCTGTAAAAATCTTGAAATATTTATAATGTCATGCATATGCGTATAATGTCATGTAATGCATAGGTCTATACGTAT
>ML314193.1:0-65009 GCA_005239505.1 Nicotiana paniculata | reverse complement strand
CCTATATTACTTGTCGACCACGTACACTTGCGTGTGCATTGGGAAATCAACCAACAACATGGTTCAACATGAAGGCTTGTCGGTCTATTTGCTATGTGAATTATGTGTGGGGATCACGTATATAAAAGGTGACGAGTGAATATCCATTGTCAAGGGTTGAAGCAAGTGGGTGGCACGTGATATATTGTACCATGTTTCTTATTTTACCATGCCTTCTATGCTTTAGCTAGATTGTTACTCGTTGTTGACTCGCTTCGTGTTTATTGATTAATTTGTTGTTCTTGGAATATCAGAAGTTGAATTTGCGTATCATAACACCACGATTGAAGTTGAAATTTGTTTCCCACCTTGCTTGATACTTTGGATTATTGTTGTTGCTTGGTGAGGAAGAGTGAAAAGCACGAAGGGTGTTGTCATGCCATATTTGCATATTGCTATAAATTGAATGAGAGAATGTGAGGATTATAGCTCGAAGGGTGATGCCATACACTTGATCGCTTTATTATCATTTATTATATCATGTGAGGATAAGAGTAAATCAAGAAGGGTTATGCTGTGTCGTCTCATTTATCATGTCATTATCATATGACGAGGATGAGAGTAAAAGCACAAAGAGTGATGTCTTGCCATTGATGATGATTTTATCACTTAATTGATTTTCGTAGTTGTAAATTTTTTTGGTGGCATTTTTGTTTATTTTGAAAGAGGTTACTAGGTGACTTTGTGGTTATCATTCTTATCTTACTCCTTTTTTATATGTCCCCCCCGGTTAATATTTTGAATGCACAACTTGTTATTTCTGTTGCCTTATGTATATATCTTTATAAGATTTTTAGTAGGTGTGTTGTCGTAACCTCGTCACTACCTCGCTGGGGTTAGGCTCGACACTTACAGAGTACATTGGGTTGGTTGTACTCATGCTATACTTCTGCACTTATTGTGCAGATTTTTGTGTTGGTCCCAACGGTAACTAGCTGTGCTTCTGCTCGAAACACATCCACATTCAGGGACTTGAGGTAGACTTGCACGGCAATCTAAGTCCCTGGGGTCCCCTTTATTATCTACCTTTATTGTTAACTTTTGTTTCGAACAAATGATCTTATTCAAGTTATTGGTTGTATATATTGTTTGTATTAAATTCTAGTATTCTCAAGTACTTGTGACACCAGATTTCGATTTTGGGCTAGTCCGTGTTGGAGTTATTATATTTACTTTGGAATTTTAAATCTTTAACTCTTATTATATTGCTTTCAATTGCTTAAAAATGATTAGTTGTGTACTAATTTTGGCTTTCCTAGCAAGTGGACATAGGCGCCATAACGTCCCCACGGTTGGGATTTCAGCTCGTGACAAACAACAAGTATCAACAAAATAGATAAATATGAATAACATGATACTCAACATACAAATAATTACGAAATCATATAATACCGTAAACTGCCTCATAGGAAACCTAGATAACCTATATCAAATACAATATCAAATCTCAAGTCAGGAAAACTCATATGTATGCTAACTACCTATATAATATTATGCACAAGTCTGCAAACGACCCGATCCCATAAGAATAACACCTCAAAATGATGCCAAGTAACTTGAAAGTAGACAAAAGAATGTGCAAACCAGACTACCCAGGGTGAAATGAACCTAAGTCTCGTATTAAAACTTACAATCTACCCAGATGTTCTTCATCGCAATCGTAGAAGAACCCTCGTGATCACAAAGGCCAATGCCACCCCCGCCCATGTTTCCTTCTTCACATTCGCAATTTCCCTATCGCATTCGCGAAGAAATCCCTCTGCCAACCCTTCGCGTTCACGAACCCATAGCCACATTCATGAAGGCAAAATCCTGCCTGCCTATTCCTTCCTCTTCCTTCTTTGAGTTCATGCAGGCTCCTCCATGTTTTTGAAGAGGAGCCAAGTCATCCATCAAGTTCACCCCCATCTTCTTAGCACTTGTGAAGAGAAACCACAGCCTCCCTCCAAATTCCTTCTTAGCAATTGCGGGACCACCTTCGCAATCACGAAGTTCACTAACACCAACAAAAATCTGCCAACTTCAACATTGCTTTGGATGCTCTAAAAGTCACCCGAGCAACCAGGGACCCTATCAAATTATACCAATAAGTCCATACACATAATCCGGATCTAGTTGGGGTCACAAAACACTTAAAATAATGTCACAACCAAGAATCGCACTGCAAACAAAACTAGAAACTTCTAAAATTCTTCCAACTAACTCCGAACGCGACAAATTGTACTTAGACAACTCGAAGTGACACCAAATTTAACATACAAGTCCAATGTGACAAAATGAACCTATTCCTAGGCTAGGAAAGCCACACATGGTCGTTTAACACTAAAGTCCACCCCCAGTCGAACTTAGATAACTCTAAAACCTTCAAAATGCCAACTTCCATCAATAAGTACCAAAATACTCCTTATCCACTCGTAACTTGATCGGAACATATGCCCACATAGAAAATCACAATACGAACCTAATGGAACCTCCAAATTCCAATCATGAGGTGGTTTACTCAAAGTATTGATATATGTCAAACTTGGCCACCTTATGCCACCACTATCAAACTTCTGAATTCAACCCGAACCTTTGCAAAAAAAAACCAACACCCCCCTCCCCGCAAATCATAAAAAAGGAAAAGCACACACGGTAAGTCTTAAATAGGGGAACATGGTTCTAGAAAGTGAAATAGCTAGTCGGGTCGTTACATTTTATTATGATACAATTATGTTAGTTAAAGGAAAATGCACTTTATTCAGTTAATTGTGAGTTGGCTTGCTTAGAAAGTACGCTTAGGCACCGTCACGGCTCGATGTATGATTTTGGATTGTGACAAGTTGGTACCAAAGCTCTCGGTTCATATTGGTCTCACTAGTCAGGAACATGTCTAGTAAAGTCTAGTGGATCAGTACAGAGATATCTGTACTTATCTCTGAGAGGCTATGGGATGTTAGGAAATTTACCTTTCTTCACCCCTAATGGTACGAATTTATATCGGTTGAAGCATATATCTTGATTTACCTCCTACTTGTTCATACACGATGTTGAGTACTCGTTATCAGTAGAGATCCAACAATTTGTAGTGATGTTGCACTAGTGGTGTGGGATGTTTTCCCGTTGTTGAGGGCTGACTACTATCGTCGCTTTGTGCAGGGGTATCCATCTATAGCCTCCCCAATGTTTCTGTTGCCTATGGATTCCGCGCCTTTCATGGTATATTTTGATGCTTCGGGTGTTAGTTTTGGCATGGTGTTAGCGCATAGTGGTAGGCAATTGAAGCTGTGAAGGGAAATAACTGGTTCACGACTTAGGGTTGGCGTTAATTTCGGCAAAGGAAAGTCACTCAGCTATGAAAGTCATGACCTTAGTATATAGAATCGTGGAGTTCTTGCTTGTGTTGTTGCGCGATTGTTTTTGTTTGAGAGCATCAGAGCTCATTAGTTGATGATCCATATTTTCTTGTACTTAGAGATATGGTGTGCGGGGTGGTAATAAGGAGCTGTTCCTTTGTGATATATTGGTTTTTCGACTTTAGGGTTAGATTTATGTTTCCATTATTAATGGTTCGGAAGAGATGATAATTGAGGTGGTTCGTAGTTTGTTGTATTTTGCTCATACGGATGGTGTGGAGATATATCATGATTTAAGACAACATTATGAGTGGAGGAGGATGAAGAAGGACATATTAGGCATGTCTCAAAGTTTTTGATTGTCAACAGGTCGAGAATAAGCAGCAAGACCCAAGTGGCTTACTTCTTAAGGTGTCTATACCTATGTGGAAGTAGGGGCAATCATTATGGGATTTGTGGTAGGGTAGCCATAGGCTTTAAGAAAGGCTGGTGCGACTTGGGTCATTATGGACAAATGACTAAGACTATGCTTTTCATTTTGGTGATGAGAAGCTACGGTTTGGAGGGTTTTTTTTGATTTGATAAGAGGGGGTTTTCTTGAGTTACAATGGGACATAAATGCTTGATTATTATGGTTTACGGTACGGTCTTGAGTTTTGGATGTGTTGACAGATCTTTCGGTTGGTCATTATTGAAACAGGTTCTTGCGGTTTTTGTACGAGTGTGGACTCGGGATAATTAATTTATTACATTGTGGTGGTGATCATGAAAAGTTCATGGAAAGAATTGAGGTTACACAAGGGGGATATCTCCTGTGAGATTATTTGAGGTGGTACGATTTATTATGATGTTTTTATGAAGAGTTTTACCTTCTATCCAGTGAGATATATGTATTATGACGTGAGTCTGAATCTCTTGTGGTCGATGGCACGACTTTCAGAATGATGAGTATTCGTTTGGGCTGATA
This sequence comes from Nicotiana paniculata, assembly GCA_005239505.1. Lineage (NCBI taxonomy): Eukaryota > Viridiplantae > Streptophyta > Magnoliopsida > Solanales > Solanaceae > Nicotiana > Nicotiana paniculata. The sequence continues at coordinate 60,668 of ML314193.1, read as the reverse complement.
TTTGGGATTTCTTATGGTAGTGAAAACATGAGTTCATGGGAAAGTCAGCTGAGTAACAGCGTGAGGTCATAGCAACTAAGGATGAACGGCGATTTTGAGCTCTTAGGCTATGTGATTGTGGTTTGAGGCAAATTGGGGGAGCCTACCATTGACGTTTGGATCACATGGTCATATGTTGTCGAAGTCCTGAACTTCCCTGCTCTATTGGATTAGTTATGGCTTGAGAAGGATGACTTCGATTGATTCGAGTAAGTAATTTGCTGGAGGCGTGTTATATTTCACCTGGTGGTTATATGTTGGTTGTTGAATGGCAGGTTGGATAGTCTTTGGTGGATGTGGATTTTAAAGGGAAAGGATTCGCTCGGATGTTCTTTGGAGTATTAATGTATTGGCAGAGCAATAATTTCGTCATGTTTGGCTATGTATTCGGGATTATGACTAAATAGATGACTCTTGGTTATGGTTCTAGCGAGTTCAAAATTTTTAGACGTGTCACCTATCAATATTTGGATTAATCGTGTGCCTTAGAAGTTGAGATTGACGTCAGATTGTGAAAGAGACTTGAGGTAGTCCTATAAAATCATCGGTTCTACAAAGCAGCAATTGAGAAATGGAAGAAATAGCTTCACACTCGTAGAAAATCTCTTCAGAGTAGGTATTTCGGGTTGAGGTACTATTCGGTGTACAAGAGTGAATACAATGGATTACAAGTCTTGGGACAATGATATTTCATATTAGGATCACTTGCAATGGTGTTACATCCCGTACTTTAATATTAGGATAAGTCGTAGTAATCCATATGAGCTTGAAGGAATTAAGACTATTCATGAGGTTATAAAGGATTTGTGACTATGTCATTGTAAGATCCCGTAAGTTTAACCACCTTGATACCGTTATATATATCTATTGGTATGGTATTTTGAGTGGATTATTTTTATAAAACGCTTTAAAAAATGATTTCTTATAGTTATTTATATTACTACTTTCAATTATTTACACATAATATGAGAAAGTTTATGAGATTTTCTTTATTGTAAAGATAGAAATTATTTTCTCACAAGAAAAGAAGGTTATCTTTTTACCATTTTACGAATTAAGAATATGAATATTTGTACCCTTTATATGACATGAGGAAAATTAGAAATTGAGAAAATATATGTATTTTTACATGTATGTTGTATTGATTTTATATGGTACCACATGACCATGATAGTATGATGTATAAAGTGTATTAAAAATGAGTAGTATTTTAAGTAATTTGAGATAATTCTTAATTATGTGGATAATTGGTTAATTATCGGGTACCCGGATATTACCTAATTAACTAATGAGTTATGGGATAAGATTAAACCACGCCAACCACCTACCTATACATGGAAGCAAGCCACTAAAAAAACATATGACTCTTAGTCATATTGGGTTAATGGATTGTCAAACAAAATGAAGACATGCTCATTCAATGCCAACACTTGTGATCCTGCATGCAATCCATTTCCACCGTCAACAATTAGTATTACAAACAAATAGTAGTCAATGCCCACATGAGCCTTCTTTCTCAGTTTCCACTTCCCTAATCAAGAAAGATACAACTAAAATGAAGAAACCTTCAAAAGATTGAGGCACCTAATATCTCACTTTGTTGTAAATATAATAAAACCACTCTAAATGAGATGTACATTTCGTGTGTTTCTACAAACCTTTGATATGCATTCAAGAAAATAATTCGGGAAATAATACAAATCTGAAGCTAACGTAGAAGACAATCTGAAGCTAACGTAGAAGGGTACACATCTTCAATAATTCAAACAGAGATTTCATAGTATCTTAAGAACGTGTGATTTTGCAATTCTAAGGGAGTACAATGTATCCGTCTCAAGAATATCACAAAGTTTTTTCCATACCTCAGGTATGTTAAGGCTAATCCTTCTTTCTTTTGGCATGATCCAAGTAACGATACGTACACGATGTTCCATAAGTGGTTCTACTCTTAGCAATTAAGGATGTCTATGTTATTTATTCCCGCAAAGTGATATTCAAGCATGTATAAGTATGTATGTAGTTCCTTATTGAGGTATTTGATAAAGATGTTAATGTCCATAATGGTATTCTATGCATCATTATTTACCACCGAGCTACAGCCAGTTGGGAAATTACATATTTACCACTGAGATACGATCGGTCCGGTAGTCATGCATTTACCACAGAGCTACAGTCGGTTGGGCAGTTACATAGTTACCACCGAGCTACGTCCGGTCAGGCAGTCATGCATTTACCCACCATGCTACGGCCGGTCTGGCAGTTACCACTGATCAGTTGGGTACTTAACGTCACGAGAATGATGTAATGAGAATTATTATATTGTAGTTTTATTTATATATACGAGATGGGTCTTATTTTATAAGTTATGGCCCTCAGCGACAAGTCAAAGGTTATATCTCGACTCTTATCCCCCCCAAGATAATATCTTATTACTATGTTTCATTTCTGTCTTACATACTCGGTACATTCTTCGTACTAACGTCCCTTTTCCTTGGGGGTTGTGTTTCATGCCACGCAGGTGTAGATAGGCGAGGTGAGGACCATCCATTGTAGGCTGCCTCCAGATATCAACTTTTGGTTGGTGAGCTCCATATCTTCCTAGAGTATTACCGAGTCACGTTCTATATATGTTATTTTTTTAATGAGGATGTCGGGAACCCTGTCCCGACTTATATATTATGGTCATGTTTTCTTAGAGGTTTTGCAGACAGTGTCCTGTGTATAGTTTTAGGTATGACATGTCAACGACCTTGTCGACCCCTATGTATCTATATAAATCTTTTTTTATTAGTTATGTGAGTTAAGTTCTAATATTGTTAATTATATATATAGACGTGTCCTGTTATGGACCTTGACGAGTTTTATAGTAAAAAATAAAGGATAAGGCACGTGGCGCTCGGTTGAATAGGCACCGGGTGACAGTCGTGGCCCTCTGCTTTGGGTCGTGACAAAAGTGTTATCAGAGCAGTTATGTCTTAGGGTTGTCAGGAAGCCGTGTCAAGTAGAGTCCTGTTTATGAATGTGTTGTGCACCATGTTGTATAAACAGGAAACTACAGGGCATTTAGGGACCAGTTACCCTTCCTTCTTGATATTAGATCATGCAATAGAGCAGAGTCATAGGGAATAAAGCCCTTGACCTTTGATTTGTTTTACATATACAGTGATGCCTATGACCAGGAAAGTTACGACTAGTCAGAAGGGAAAAATAGTGGAATATGAGGGCATGAGTAGAGTACCAATGTCTAGTTAGGGCCAGAGTGAGGGCCCGAGGGGAAATATGACATCCTCGCATAGTTCTCCGATTTCGCCAGCACCCGAGGAGATGAGGAGGAATCCAATACCTTTACCTATTATTCAGGATAAGGATATGGATATGCGGATTGTAGTACGGTTGTTGACTATATTGGTAGCCACTCAGGCTCAACGCCAGGTAGGTACAGGTGTTGGTCACATTGACTAGGTTATTAGCAAAAGAGTTCGAGACTTCATCAACCTGGACCCTCCAGTGTTTACCAGATCCAACAAGGATGAGGAGCCGCATAACTTTATTGATAGGATGCAGAGGACTTTGAGGTTGATGCATGCATCAGACACTGAGTTAGTAGAGTTAGCCTCTTACCGATTGCGGGATGTTGCCGTTCAGTGGTATGAAACTTGGGAATTGTCTAGAGGGACAAACACATCTCTAACGGTATGGGAAGAGTACTCAAGGGATTTCATGCATCATTAATTTCTGGCAGAGATTTTCCAGGAAAGGGTAGATATGTTTTTGGCTCATAAACAAGGGAATATAAGTGTGCGGGAGTATAGTCTCCACTTTGATTCCTTGGCGAGGTATGCCCCCTCGATTGTGGCTGAAATGAATGACCGAGTGCATCACTTTGTGGTAGAACTTGGTCCACACCTGATTAATGAATGTTTCACAGCCGTTCTGCTCGATAATATGGATATTTCCTGCATCTAGGCTTATGCTCATAATTTGGAGGATAAAAAATGACAGCAATAAAAGAATCGTGATAACGGTCAGCGTAAGAAGGCTAGGTATGCTAGGCAACATGAGGATTTTCTGGGCGACCCTATGTCACCATATCCTATTGAAAGTGTCTGACAGTTGCAGAAGCCGTATTATGAGGGATCTGTCTATTCTGAATAAGGTCAGGGCTCGAGAATTTTGGGTTTTCAGAATCAGAAGGATTCAACGCAGATGAGGGCGCCTCCTCTTCGGTGCAGTCAATGTGATAGAGCTCATTCTGGACAATGTCGTCAGGGATCTAATGTATGCTATACTTGTGGAGACCCTACTCATTACATGAGGGACTGTCCTATGAATGATAGAAGCCGGATGGTTCAACCCACCAGATCTATAACAGTCTCCTCCTCTTCAGTACGCCCCTAAGAGCGAGGCCCTCAGGCATCAGCTGGTAGAGGTATAGGCAGGGGTGGAGCATCTAGATCCGTAGTCAGAACCGCATATATACTTTGGTAGGTCATCAGGACCCAGAGGTTACACCGGATGATGTGACAGGTACTGAGTTAACATTACATCTGAAGGGTTAAGGGAAACCAAGGCTAGTTTGAAAGCAAAGTAAGAACCCGAGGATAGTGGACTCAGGGAGGAAAGGGGACTAATCTAAAACATTAAGAAGTTAGAACCCTGATATATCTAACGCCCAAGGGAGGAAACAACATATAGTACGCAAGATTTTGGGAAAGTTAGTATAATGGAATAGAAAGTTATGAACCTGGTTATTAAGATTACAACTAGTAGGTGTCAGCGTCTAGAAGATAGATTAACAGAGTCGTGGGGACAAATGGAGTAGGAAGTAGTTTTAGGGAGGGACGACGTCCTGACCCTGTGAGAGCCTGATATTTGTTTCATTGGAGTATAGCCCAGGAAGATATATGCATTTATAATTGATGATTATCTATGTACATCTTGCAAGTTTAAACATTCGAGGAAGAATGTTCTAAAGGGTGGGGGGGGGGGGGAATGATGTTACATCTCGTACTTTAATATTAGGATAAATTGTAGTAATCCATATGAGCTTGAAAGGATTAAGACTATTCATGAGGTTATAAAGGATTTGTGTATGTCATTGTAAGACCCCGTATGTTTAACAACCTTGATACTATTATATATATATATTATGGTATTTTGAGTGGAGCATTTTTGTAAAATAATTTAAAAAATAAATAATAATATGATTTATTATAGTTATTAATATTACTACTTTCAATTATACATATAATATGAGAAGGTTTATGAGATTTTATTTATTGTAAAGATATAAATTATTTTCACACAAGAAAACAAGGTTATATTTTTACCATTTCAAGAATTAAGCATACAAAATTTGTACTTTTTATATAAGATTAGAAAAATTAGAAGTTGAGAAAATATATGTATTTTTACATGAATGTTGTAATGAAATAATAGTGTGTGTATTGATTTTATATAGAACCACATGATCATGATAGTATGATGTATAAAGTGTATTAAAAATGAGTAGTATTTTAAGTAATTTGAGATAATTCTTAATTATGTGGGTAATTGGTTAATTATCGGGTACCAGGATATTACCTAATTAACTAATGAGTTATCGGATAAGATTAAACCACCCCAAGAATATCACACGAATTTTTCTCTACTCCAGATATGTTAAGGCTAATCCTTTTTTCTTTTGGCATGACCCAAGAAATGGTACGTACACAATATTCCATTAGTGATTCTACTCTTAGCAGTTAAGGATGTAAATGTTATTCATTCCCGTAAAGTGATATTCACGCATGTCTAAGTATGTATCTAGTTCCCTATTGAGGTATTTGATAAAGATGTTAATGTTCATAATGGTATTATATGCATCATTATTTACCATCGAGCTACGACTGGTTGGGCAGTTACATATTTACCATCGAGCTACAGCCGGTCGGGAAGTCATGCATTTACCATCGAGCTACGACCGATTGGGCAGTTGCATACTGACCACCGAGCTACGACCGATCGGGCAGTCACATATTTACTACCGCTCTACGGCCAGTCAAGAAGTTACCTTTGATCAGTTAGGCAGTTAACGTCACGAGACTAATTTAATCACAATTATTATATTGTAGTTTTGTTTATATATACGAGATGGGTCTTATTCTATAAGTTATGGCCCTAAGAGGCAAGTCAGAGGTTTGTTTACTGTGAAAATGGTAATTACAATTGTATCTGATTTTGTGGTTCTAAAAATATGTGATTTGTTCTAATACTAGTTGTTTAGGAAATAGATGCTAAGTGAGAGTTAAGAAAAATGAGATAAGAGCAAAGGATAATGGAATTGTTCAAACCGAGCAGTTAAGAGACGGGGTCTCAAGCTTAATCGAAATAGGGCCTCGAGGTCGAGCTCGAGGGCTTGACAGAGGGCAATCAATGAAGATACACCAACATTGAAGGCCTCGAAGATGGACTCTTTATGATCAATAATGAACAATAAATGAAGAACAATTTAATGAACACAATAAATGAATGACAATAAATCAATGGAACAATTGTAGAGAATGTTTGAGTTAGAGAGCAGATAATGTTTTTGTTCTTGTATTGAATATCATATGTCTTACAAAGTGACAAAGGTCCCCTTTATATAGGAGGGGGAATCCAAACATAGTACATGTGTAATTATTACAAAGATAAACAGCTGGTACAACCATTTAATGTCACGATACGGACTTGTACAATTCTTGCGGACTTGGTCAGCCTTAACCACGTGCCTTTTGGGAATTTCCCGCTTTTCCATGATGGTCTCCGATTTATACCGCTCTGAGGTCGAGTGTGGGGGATCCGCGATATGATTCCTTGGTGTCGAACCTCGAACTGTGCCTCGAGCCCTCAGAAGACGGGCTACGGAATGCTATAGTGATCATAAAATCTGACTCTCTAATTTTAGCCGTATACAGATAGTCCCCGCGTTTCTTAGAATGAAGTGATATGAAATAGTCTTGAAATCTTGCCTCTTCGATATCCCTATTATGACGTCAGACTCATCAGAGCATTAAATGACGTGACACGAAGGCTGCAGAGAGGTTGCTGTCAGCACGATTCCCGAGAAGCCCACGAACCGCTATTGGTTCGAACCTTCCGCTTCAAACATGCCTAAATGGCGTCTATAAATACTTTACTTGTTTGCCTTTCAAAATTTTACAACATCTTCAAGTCTTCAAAATTTTACTAACTGTTTTCTACTTTCACCCTCTTTCTGTGCTTGCTTCTTCATCTTCATTCTTTAAAACTCAGTTACAATTATGGAAAAAACCTTCAAAACGGTACCTCAAAAAGAGTGAGCCACTTCTTCATCACGCCCGTCTAAGGGCAAATCAAAAACTCCTCCTAGCATCGAGAAGTGCACTCCTGGTCCCATTGATACCATCTCTGATTTTACCATAGAAAACCCCCCTTTTACACCGGGCCGATGCGAGCCATGTCTCGGTATATAAGTGGAGTGACCGATACAGAGAGTGTAAAACTAGATTGCCGTTGGGGGGAGGCGATGCAAGTAGAAATCCCCACTGCTGAAGAAAGTATAGTCACACATAAAGCTGGATTTCTTAGCGTGTATACATACCCTTTCACTTTAGGCCCTGTAGATTCTTCTTCTCCACCGATAGACCAGGTGATTCTCAACTTTTATCGTCAATACCGGGTGATGCTCGGTCAGATTAATCCTTCCTTCTGGAGGATTGTATATATGATTCGATACCTTTCCAACATGGTCGAGGGAATGACTTTCACCCTCGATCATTTGATCAGATTGTATAGCCTCGTCTCGTCCGAGGGGGTTTAATTAAGCTGCACCGTCGATCCGCCAAGGCGTTCTTTGCCTGCATCGACAGATCGGGGATGGATGAGCTAATTTGTTAGAGTCAGAACCTCGGACATCATCCCTGCTGATAGAATACTGTTCCCGGAGGAATGGAACATGAAGCTTAAGTATCTCCACATCGAGTATGTTTTATCACCTCTTTTCCTTCTTCCGATCTGACCTCCTTCTCTTTTGATTGATTTTCCACTAGTTGTGTATTCACCATTTGGTTCCCCAGCGTGGTCCAGGATCTTCTGGGATGGATTAAACTTTTGAACACCGCTCTTCCATTAAACAAAGCGTGTTTGGTGCGATTTGGCCAAAACGCGGTGGCAGGCCAAGAACCACGATATGCTTTTATTGTTGCCATTTCTTCACTCTTTGTAAGTACTCTCTATGGTGGTGAGTTTGATACATCATGCTTGTGTAGGACTTGGGAAAAGCGTGTCGATGAAACCGCCTCCTCCTGATAAGGAAGAGGCTTCGAACGCCATCATGAATAAGAAAAGGAAGAGGGAGACATCGGCGGCGTCTCTGAAATCCAAGAAAGCAAAGACTCGGAAGCCCATAACCGACGCTACGATTCTTACCTCGAACACTGCTGAGACCCTTAGGGCTGAGGAAGAAGATTATAACTACCCTTTTGTACAAAAGGTAAAATGAAGGGTTGATGCCTCAAAAGCTGTTAGGCGGACGATTGTTGAGTTGGAGGCGGCTGATGCAGACCTGCCTCAAGTTGAGGAGACCCTCGAGGAGGGTTTGAGTGCATTACCCGAGCTGCTCGCCGGACATGGCACAATCCGTGTTGGTGAGCTTGGAAGGCTCTCTTCTGAAGCTTTTTGGGGTCGAGAGGAAGCCCCGATGGAAGTTGATGCCGCAGGCGGATTTCAATCGGGCCCATCATTTTCCCCAGGGGAGATACGAGATGCCCAGGGTCGGAATGCCTCTCGTTTGGGGACCTCTCCGGGAGAGGGTTATACATCAAAGATTATTTTGAAGGCATTGAGGAGGAGACCGATCTCGATCCCACCATCGCTCTCGAGGAGGCTAAGAGGCTCCAAAAGTAGGTGATCTTCTTGATCTACTATTTGTGCTTCATATTTTTTCTCATATTTTTTCCCTTGATTTTCTAACTTCCTTCCTTTGTGTTGTAGGTAAAGAAGCGGTATGAACAAGCCTTCTCCAAGATGCAAGATGAGTTGACTCATCTTAGAGAGGAGCTTGAGAAGCTTATATCAGAGTCAATTGAGTTGGAGGCTCCATGTACCCAAAAAAAGGAGGAGTTGATCAACCTCCGAGAATGCTGGGAGAGAGATCTCCAAGAGAGGTCCGACTTCATCGAGCAGGTACTCTGGTACCCATAATCTCATCTTTTATTATTATACTTGGTGCTAATTAGCTTATCTTCTACGTCTTTGAGAATAGGAAAAAGGATGCCCTAGGGGGGCAGCTCCGAGGGGATGTTATGGACAAGGACACCGAAATCCTTGAGCTGGTGCGATTGAATGATGCCGTGGATTCAACCTCCGAGAATGCTCGATTCAGGGCTTGTTTCGAGGTGCTCAGGAGGAGGCTGTTGCATTATCCGCGACCAAGTCTGAGGCTGATGAATTTGTCTCTTCATACAAAAGGGATACTGCCGCCGCAAATGATCGGGCTAGGGAGATATCCTAGAAGGCCGAGCTAAAACTGGCTCGGGAAGTTGCACATGTCCGCTTGAAAGCCAGGAGGTAAGCCTTCGAGGAAGCAAGTGCTAAATGTGCCAATCTTTCTGCCGTGATTTAAGAAGCCAGGGCCTTGGAGGAAGAATCGGTAATTTCAAGTACTTCGGATGAGGGCTTTGGAAGCGACTCGAGCACTAGTGAAGGCGAAGAGTAGATTTACTTACTGTTTTGCTTTTTTCAATTTTGTACATGGGATCCTCAGGGGAGCTTTGTAAAATACCCTTGTAAGTATATTTTTGTAATGGAAAATATCTCTTCGTTTCTTATTTTTCAAACTTTGCCCTGCAATGCTTATGCAAAACTCGACCTTCGAGCTCTGAATTTAGCTCTTTGGAGCCCGTTCTTATAGTAATAGAGATCCTACGGATCGGACACTTTCTTGAGGCTAGGTTGGCATGGGAGCTTTCGATCCCCTGAACGCTATGTGACAGCGTCATTCATATGTCATGACCGTGAAGTGACCCAGGTGGCCGCGCTGGTACACTTCCCCAAAAACTATAACGACCTTGTCAGAATTAATTGGCCCTCAAAGTAGATGAATAGTCACCGCTTGTTTAATATATATACACTTGCTTCTTCTTCAGCTTAGGTCTTGGATCTTTGCAAAACTAGTTTTCTTTTTAGCGTTCTCTTCCCTTTCTCAGCTTGCGAAACTGCTTTAGCTTTCTTCCTTTTTATCTTTATTCGAATATTTATGGCAGCCGTGCCCAAATCCGTGCACCAAGAAGAGGGAAACTCTACCTCTGCATCTTGCTCGGTCGATGGCATACCGCCGGCGTACGACGAGTTAACCTCAAGTTGTTTTCCTTTGAAGAAAGACTTCGCACTAGAGAAACCCTTCGATGCTCCAGGCCATCGAGAACATGCGTCGAGGTTTATTCATTCAATAGAGGAAAATCAACTCGAGGCCATGAGGAGAGATTGTGGATGGGGAGAAAATGTGATGCTGCAGATACCATCCCGACAAGACATTATTATGGACTATGTACAGGGATTGCTGAATGTGTATACGTACCCATTTACATTGGGCCCTCTCGACCGCCTTGTGCTCGAATTATGTAAAAGGTATCGAGTCACCTTGGCTCAGATTCATCCGTCCTTCTGGCGGATAGTGCTGATGATAAGGTTCTTCACTGAAAGGGATGAGCTCGAGCTTACCCTTAGCCACCTTATCATATTATATCGGCCTCTTCATTGTTGAGGCCTGATTGCATTACGACGCTGATCCACCAAGCCTTTTATTGCCAATGCTGATGAGGACTGGAACTGAGGATTGATGAGTCAATTTTTCCGAGTGAGGACCGTTGACATCATTCCTGCGGAGTTCCTGCCACTTCCTCAAAAATGGAACTTTAAACGTAAGTACTATGTCGTATCTTAGTGCCCTTTTCTCTTGATGATTTATAAGAATGTTTATTTTTCTCTTTCTCAGCGGTCACGTGGATGCTGGAAGAGATCCCCGATCTTGTGGACCGGAATCGGAGGCTGGCGGCTTCCTTAACCTATGATGAACGCAAGTGGCGAGATCTATTGAAGGGCAGATGGGAAGCAAAGCACCACAATATGTGCCATGTGATTGCCTTTTGAGGAATACAATATGTATTAACACTGCCATCGCAGGCGTTGGTGGGTTCTCGGAGATGAGACCGGGCACCCTCGAGGAGGTGGAAGGACCATCAGCTTTGGAGCCGAGGGAGGACAATAGGGGTAAAAGGTCCTGATGGATGAGGACATTATCAATGAGGTGAGGCCTGCCCGGAGACACAAAGGAGACGATGCCGCTGAAGAGGACCTTATATACGTTGGTTATTCCGTAGACATCAACTCTCCTTGGGAGGATGGTTTTTCATCTATGGCTCGAGATAGGGGCCCTCCCGAGGTTGTCGATCCTGCTGGACCTGAGACCTCTAGCCTCGAGGGAGAGGTTCCACGAGAGGGAAGGAGTAAGAGTCTTTCACCATCGTCTGCTTCCCCCCTCAAAGGTACTTCGAGGGACGCTCGGGGCCAAGGGCCGCCTAAATCAAATGGGATCTCTAGAGATCATATCCCCATTGAGAGTGATTCATTTGGGGCTGATGGGACAAGGCCAGTAGACGCACACTCAACTTTTGAGGAGGATCAGCGGCTCTGTTCTGTGGTGAGTTTTGGTTGACTTTATCGGCTTCTCAGCTTTGTATTTTCATCTTTCGAACTAAAGCTTCTTTTTGATAGGCCTTTCACAAGATCTAGTTCGAGCTGCTCCATTGTGAGAACAAGTTGCGGGAAGCTTCGGGCAAGGATAAATATCTCAGGCTTCTTTGCAATAAGAAAACAAAAGAGTTGATATATCTTCGATCGGATATGCATCGAAGTCGAAAGTATAAAGGCAATCTTGACCATCAGGTAATCCTTATTTTGAGGGAGTACATGCTTCCTTTCCCGTCTTTGAGAACTAATGTTTCGGTGCTTTATTTGCACAGAAAAATGGAAGCGTTGGAATGCCTTTGGGGCAAAGTCAGACAGGTCAATTCCGAATGCAATGCGTTGAAGGCGCAAATAGGTGTTCATGTTGCAGCCCAAAGGAATGCTTTGGCTAAGGCTTCTGCCCTCGAGGTACAACTTCACAATGCTCGAGAAAGTAGCTCGATTTAGACGAGCATGATTGCTAAGCTCGAGAATGATCTTTTGAAGATGAAGGCCAAGGTGGTGGACGCCTGAGCTGAAGCTGAAGAAGTTCGAGCACAAGCCTATAAGAAAGTGGTCGTTTATGTGAAAGATGATGCTGATGCTCAGGCTGAGCTGAGGGGAGCCTTTGACAGAGAGAGGAGGGGCAATGAGTATGCCCGATGCAGGTCTCGGAGGGAGACCCTCGAAGAGATTCATGCTAGGGGCTTTGATCTTTCAGGAGAGATAAAGCAGGCCTAGGCGAATGAGATCAACACCAAGTTTTTCATTGCTTCTGGTGCCGATGCTGATATTTGAAGGCCGCTGAGGGAGCTAGTCCCTAGAGTAGATTAGGTTTTTCTTTCTTTCCCTTTGTAAAAACTCCTGTGGGAGCATTGTAAATGTATATTTGTAATACACATATATAAAAAATCTTTTGGTATTTCTTATTAGCTTATGTCTGTCTTTTTTTTTTGCTTTGAATTCTGATGCTTGTGGATAATTAGCCCGATGAATTGGAATTTGAAATGAAACCCTTGGGGTTATAGATTGTCCCTGAGGCTTTTTAGGCTGGCCCATGGGCTCTTACGTATTTTGCCCTTAGGCGCTTTAGTTAACCGTTTAGGGATCAGTCTTTGAGTCGGCTTTCGACTCAAACTCATCGACCCTTATGTCTGTTAAATCGGCCCTGCGGCTCTTTAGGCTGGCGCTTAGGCTCTTACGCATTGGGTCAGTACGACCTTTGGTATTGATGGTTCTTGGGATTTTACGCATTGGGTCTGTACGACCTTTGATAGTGCTGGCGCTTGGGCTCTTACGCATTGCGTCGGTACGACCTGTAATATGGTTAACCGTTTAGGGTTCAGTCCTCGAGTCGGGTTTCGACTAGAACTCATCGACCCTTAGGTTTTTTAAATCGGTCGTGAGGCTCTTTAGGCTGGCTCTTAGTATTTTATTCTTTGGGCCGGTACGATCTTTGATATGGCTAGCTATTGGGCTCTTATGCATTACGTCGGTACAATCTCTAACCGGTTCTTTTCGAAGTATTTTCGAAGTAATTGGAGGCTTGTGATTTTATGGCGACAATCAGACGTCTTCGAGTCGCGTTAGTTTGGCCGGAGACTTATGACCGTGGTCATTGTGTTTGGCCGTAGCCTTTTAGTCCTCGAGTGAGATAGCCTCAGTGTCTATATCGAGGGTATGCCTTTTTTGGGGTCTTATAAGTTTGATATATAGCCTTGACTTTGATATCGGGATTATGCCTTTTTAAGGTCTTACAAATTTGTACATGCCTTGCTTGAGGTCTTACAGTTTTGATATTGCCTCGTGGAGGTCTTATGATTCATGCCTTGCTCGAGGTCTTACCATTTTGATATCGCCTCGTGGAGGTCTTACGATTCATGGCTTTCTCGAGGTCTTACAATTTTGATATTGCCTCATGGAGGGCTTACATTGGTGCCTCATGGAGGGCTTATATTGTTGATATTGCCTTGTGGAGGGCTTATATTGTTGGTGTTGCCTCATGGAGGGCTTATGAATGTGAAGTTGCCTGAGTGAGGTCTTACGATTTCTAGTTAGATAGCTTGATGAGCCAGCTGTAGAGGATAGTCCCCGAGTCGAGGTTATGCCTTTTTTAAGGTCTTACAAATTTGACGTTGCGTCGTTGAGGGCTTACGAGTTTGAGCATGCCTCTTTGAGGTCTTATATATGGGATATTGCCTCATGGAGGGCTTATATTGGTGCTTCATGAAGGGCTTATGAGCTCGAAGTTGCCGGCCTTGCGGTCTTACAGCTTTGAGTTTTTGGTGTCAGTCTCCGAGTGCTCGGGAAATATCTGGATCTGGGGCCGTTCCTTGTGAAAATAGCAAACTTCTTTGACACGTGAAGTGTTTTGATGATAAAAGGTTCTCCTTCGATTACTTGGTACAAGTATACATTTTTCACTATCGAGAGCTCGATTATTCTATGTGGACACGGTTCATTCGACCGTTTGGTCCTATACATCATTCTCCTGTCGAGACTCTCTTTGGCACATTTTAGTTATTTCGAGGAGGTGATCTCCCGGGGGGATGCCCCTCAGTACTTAAGGTTGATCGAAGAGAAACCTTGAATAGTTGTTGAGTTTTCCTAGGTAGCATATGGATGTTGCCTCGTTAACAACCTCGTCAGTAAAACCCATTTGGGAAAAAATCCGACATGAGGGAAAAAGAGCGCAACACATGCTTTAAAACCTAAGGCCTTCAAGCTGGAGGGCACTTCGATTCCTTTCAATTGAACATATGCATATAGGTTAGCGTAAAATGTGAAGGAATGAGGGAGCGGATTTTACCTTAGCTGTGGAGGTGTTCAAGCCTCGATATGCTTCAGTTACTCGTTCCGAGGATGTGGCACAGTCCTTTATTAGTTCATTCGAGGATGTAATATATGATAGCTACTCGGCTGTTTGCTTGTTTTTTGGCTCCTCCAATGTCGAGGGTATCGATGTCGGTGCCACATCGTGCACCGCGAACATCTCTTTTGCTACGTGTTGCTCTCCGTGCGCTGTTTTCACTCCATCCTTCGTAGGAAACTTCATCATTTTATGAAGGGTTGATGGCACCGCCCTCATACTGTGAATCCATGGCCTTCCAAGCAAAGAACTGTATCTTATGTCACCTTCGATGACATGAAACTTGGTATCTTAAATTGTACCGGCCACGTTGATTGGGAGGATGATTTCACCTTTTGTTGTCTCGCTCGCCATGTTGAATACATTGAGGACTTGAGAGGCGGGCACGATTTGGTCGAGCAATCCGAGTTTCTCTACCACCCTTGACCTAATTATGTTGGCCGAGCTACTTGGATCCACGAGCACACGTTTAATTTGAAATTTATTCAAAAGAAAAGAAATTACAAGTGCGTCATTATGAGGTTGATACAAGGTCTCAATGTCCTCTTCGCTAAATTAGGGAGCGCCTTCAGGTATGTAGCTCTGAGTTTGATTTTCCCTGGTGATGGATACTTTTGTTTTCTTGAAAATGGGTCTCTGAGGGACGTCGAATCCTCCAATAATCATGTGGATGACGTGCTGTGGTTCTTCTGTTTTCATTTTTCCTATTCGCCTATCTTTTTTAAAGTTGGTTTTTAGCTCGATCGCTGAGGAATTCTCAAAGATGCCCTTTGTTAATCATTCAGGCTACTTCTTCTCGGAGCTGTTTTCAATACTCGGTCCTATGACTGTGGGTACTTTGATATTCACATATCAAGTTAGGTTTCCTTTGAGAAGGATCTGATAGTACGGGTCTTTGACACCTGGTGTCTTTGAGTTTACCTATGGCCGATACGATGTCTGAAGCATCAATGTTGAAGTTGTACTCAGATAGCCGGGGTGCCTCTACATGCCCTTGTGCCTTTCGAACCTTGTTTTGTTCATAAGTCCCCGAGGATTTGGGCCTCGATCTATCCTTTGATCACTTCGAGGCACGTTGCGCCTCAGGATATTTCTCTGATTTTCTATATACGGTTGATACCTTTCTTTGCTTGGCCTCAGCTCTCTTTCTGGAAGCCTCGATTCCCTTGCTAAGAGCCTGNGGGGGGGGGGGGGGGGGGGGGGGGGCTTCCAGGTGGTCATCCTCAACTCTGATCTTTGAGTTATACCTGTTGTGCACATCCTCCCAAACTACAACGGGATATTCGATTAAGTTTTGCTTCAACTGCTTTGAAGCTATCGAGCTTCGTTCATTTAAGCCCTGAGTGAAAGCTTGCACTGCCCAATCATCAGAGACCAGTGGTAATTCCATCCATTCCAGTTGAAAGAGGGATACGAACTCCCTTAACATATCATTCTCCCTTTGCTTGATTTTGAAGACGTCATATTTCCTCGTAGCGACCTTGATGGCACCAGCATGCGCCTTCACAAAAGAGTCTGCCATCATGGCAAACGAATCTATCGAGTTTGGGGGCAGGTTATGATACCACATCATGGCCCTTTTGGATAGTGTTTCTCCAAAATTTTTCAATAAGACGGATTCAATATCATCATCTTTTAGGTCGTTTCCTTTCACAGCACAAGTTTTAGAAGTAATGTGCTCATTTGGGTCCGAGGTCCTGTTGAATTTCTTCGGGATGGGCTTCGGGGCCGCACTTGATGTGAATGGATTTTGCATTAACTTTTTTGAATCTACACCCTTCAGAATTGGGGGTGCGCCCGGGATCCGATCGACCCTCGAGCTTTTTCATAATAGCGGGGTAGGTTGCGGACCCATTATTGCTCGACCTTTCTAGTACTTTCTCGACTCGCGGAGCCGTTTCTGGTGGTGCTGTGCTTGGAGTTTTTTGATGGCTTTGTAGCTGAGCAAAAGCCATTTGTTGTGCTTGCAACATCTTAAAAATTACATGAAGGCTAACTTCTCTTTCCTTTTGAGAAGGGGCTCTCTGTGCTTCATGTTCAGCGTTGCGTGAGCCTTCATTAATGAGAATTTGCACTGGTGCCCCTTCAAGGTTTTGCGGTGGTACACCGGCACCAGAAGCAGCTGCGCCGTTCTCTCCATGATCCTCAAGACCGTTGTTTTCATGTGCATTCACTGAGTTAGACATTCTCTGACCTCAAATTGAAGATTTTTTGACAAGAAAAAGTGTAAAGAATAACTTGTGTTTTTAGAAAACCACCACTAAAACAATCACTACTATTGTTAGCCCCACGGTGGACGCCAAACTGTTTAATGTGAAGACGGTAATTACTATTATATCTAATTTTTTGGTTCTAAAAATATGTGATTTTATCTAACACTAATTTTTTAGGCAATATATGCTAAGTGAAAGTTAAGAAAAATGAGATAAGAGCAAAGGATAATGGAATTGTGCAAACCTAGAAGTTAAGGGACGGGGTCTCGAGCTTTGTCGAAATAGGGCCTCGAGGTCGAGCTCGAAGGATTGACAGAGGGCGATCGATGAAGATACAACAATATTGAAGGCCTCGAAGATGGCCTCTTTATGATCAATAATGAACAATAAATGAAGAACAATTTAATGAACATAACAAATAATAGGCAATAAATCAATGGAACAATTGTAGAGAATGTTTGAGTTAGAGGGCAGAGAATGTTCTTGTTCTTGTATTGAATATCATATGTCTTACAAAATGACATGTCCCTTTTATATAGGAGAGGGAATCCTAACATAGTACATGCGTAATTATTACAAAGATAAACAACTCCTACAACCATTTAATGTCACGGTACAGACTTGTACTATTCTTGCAGACTTGGTCAGCCTTAACCACGTGCCTTTTGGGAATTTCCCACTTTTCCATGATGGTCTCCGATTTATACCGCTCCGAAGTCGAGTGTGGGGGATCATCGATATGCTTCCTCTATGTCGAACCTCGAACTGTGCCTCGAGCCATCTCAAGACGGGCTACAGATTGCTATAGTGATCATAAAATCAGACTCTCCTATAGCCATATACAAGGTTATAAGTTGTGTCTTATCCCTCCTCGAGATAATATCTTATTACTATGTTTCATTTCTACCTTATATACTCGGTACATTCTTCATACTGACGTCCTTTTTCGTGGAGTGCTATGTTTCATGCCAGACAGGTGTAGATAGGCGAGGTGAGGACCATCCACTATAGGCTGCCTCCAGATATCCACTTTTTGTTGGGGAGCTCCACATCTTCCTGGAGTATTTCCGAGTCACGTTCTATATATGTTTGTTTAATGAGGATGTCGGGAACTCTGTCCTGACTTATATATTATGGTCATGTTTTCTTAGAGGTTTTGCAGACAATGTCTTGTGTATAGTTTTAGGTATGACATGTCAACGACCTTGTTGGCCCCTATGTATCTATATAAATCTTTTTTTAAATAGTTATGTGATTTCTGTTCTAATATTGTTAATTATATATATAGATGTGGCCTATCATGGCCCATGACGATTCTTATAGTAAAATAAAAGGGATAAGGTACGTGGCTCTAGGTTGAGTAGGCACCGAGTGCGAGTCGTGGCCCTCTGATTTGGGTCATGAAAGATGAGTCTTCATTGAGGTTCGTAGTGTATTCGGTAAAAGAGATGTGTTAACGTGAAGGTGGGTCATGAGTAATCAGAAGAAATTGGGTCCTTTTGGAAGTGACCTGGATCAATATAGAAATAGAGAAGATCAATTCCTTTGGAGTAATAAGTCTTTACATAAGTTTTGTGGCAATACCTTTCGGGTTTGGAAGCAAGCATGACATGATCGATTAAGATAGATTTAGTTCTGATGGCATGGTTATGTGCAAATGGAACCAAAGAGTGGTGATGATTTGACTATGTATTGAGATTGATGTATTCCACAGGTATGGGCAGGTTGTTGCACGTTGTGATTTTTCTCCTGAATTAAGTTAAAGGGAAGATTTCTAGTCAACTGAATATATATCATATTTGTGATTCAGGGTTGATAATGGGGTACTTGTATTTTCATGGCATAATAGTTGTGGTGATTACTGTGGGATTGAGATTGAAAGGATAAGGTTATGGTTAAGTTTTGAAACAAATGTCATGAGTTCTAGACAGCATGGGGATTTCATATGTTTAAGAGGATGCTAACAATATATTGTATCGCTTGAGGAGAGGGTGTGCGGGGAAGGCCCATAGTGTTTTGATTTGCGGGTTTTTTACTAGTAATATAAAGGTAATATGGTTGGTGACTGTGGACGTCCAAATTTTTCGTATTTTGTGCAGAAGGTTTAAGCGAGTATTTCTTGTGAGGCGATTGCTTATGCATGTTGTATCAGACATTTAAGTAGGATAGATAGAGATCAAGTATGGATATTTTTAATTCTCCAGGTTTAGTTATTTGATCTTTGTGGAGGCAGAATGTCCTGTTGGTCACGACTGTGAAAGGGTATTAAGGGTTAGAAAACTGATTTTATGTGTCATGGATAAGATCATTTTTGATTTTGAGAGGTTATCTACCTATTTTGGAATGATCTGAACCAGTTCGGGTGCCTATTGGTATGTCTAATGAGAAATGGGTATCCTATAATGGATCGGATTTGCTTACTTATCACAACTTTTTCTATAGTGTGTCATCGAGCCGAATGAATGTTATTTTTGTCCTGATATGTTTTATGTGTTACTCTCTTATGCTATGATGTGTTACGAGGCTACCTGACTATTCACGCACATGTTGTGGTCGTGATTAGGCCTTATGGTGTTATATGAGCGAGATGGCTCTTAAAATGTTGATATATTTATTGCACCGGAGTTGAGCTTGCCTGTTCGTAGTGCTTTATGCTATCTATCTTCTCGTGGTTATGTTTATGCACATTATGCGCTTCTTGTTTATACCCGTGTTTTGATTAGCATGAGAACTTTGACTAAATGAGTATCCCGTTTGAAGTATTACGTTGATTGGACCGGATTTCATGTTGTTGCAATGTTATGTTTTGGTACAATTTTTGATGCTTATTACGTGTGTTTTATTGGACATTCCTCTCACTTGGTTCTTTTTCCATTATTGGTTACATTTTGATTGTTATTTGTTTGGTGGGTGGATTGCATCATATGCGGTTCTATGTGGCTTTTGACGTGGCATGTTGGTTTGGTAGTTTGTACTGGTTGAGATGAGGTTATTTGACCTAGAATTTGTGTAATTGATTTTGGATAAGTGTATCTTGGAGAAGAATGTCACTAGTCAGCTCAAATATAATACAGTGGTTCTTGTTGGGTGGGAAAACTCCATGACTTATTGATTTAATGGGTGGTTATGAGTTTCCAAATGTTTATTTCATAATTTATTGTGGTTCTAAGGTTTAGAACAAGGTTCTATTTGATATGAGGTATATTCCTGGTACCAGGTTTAGTAATGAGCATATATTATGGTCAAGAGAGATTGCTATGGTTACATGAGTGGCGGAGTTTGTCGTGAGTATAATTATGGTTTGATATAGCTGGTTGAGATTGATACAGTGTATATATGCATGAATCGAAGCTAAGAGGAAGTTTCAGATGTTGGAATTTTGTTCTAAGGATTATAAGCTAAAGTGAAAGGAATCATCATTTAGTCTGGATTTTGTAGTGATATTAATTGGTTTGAGGTGATGTGAGATCGCCTATGGGTATGTGTATGATGAGTTGTACTGTGATTTGATATCTTTGGAATTACTCTTGGCATATTCCAGGACGAACATGTGTTTAAGTGGGGGAGAATGTAAGTGCTTTAGTACTTCATATGGTAGTTTGATACCTCAAGTAGCTTCATATGATGTATTATGACTTGCTAATATGGTTGGTTTTGATATTCACAGGATTCGTGTTTGATTTAATAGAATGATTCTCAATTTGGAAGCTTTAGTTTGGAAGAGTTTATGAAGGTTTTAATTTTGAGAGAAAGACACCAGAATCAGGATTTGGTGGTTTTAACGGGTTCGTATTATTGTTGTGGAATTGGGCGTACGTTCGGATTTGAATTTGGATGTCTTAGAAGGTTTTGGCTCCATTTGTTGAATGTTGGCAATTGGAAGAATTGGAAAATTCATAGATATGACTGGAAGTTGGCCCTTGTGTTATCTAACTCAGATTTGGTTTTTAGACCTCGTATAGATTCATTTAGTTGATTAGAACTTGTATGCAAAGTTTGGTTGTGATTCTGAATGTCAAAGTGAGATTTAGACGAACTCGGCAAATTTAGAATGTTTGGAAGTTAAGGGAATGATTTTGATATTATATTCTTGAATTTAATGTTATTTGCGGTGTTTTGTGCCTTTGGATAAGTTTGGATATTGTATTTAGGCTTATTGGTATGATTGAATGGGGTCCCGTAGGGCTCGAGAATGTTTCAGATTGATGTTGGGTCGTTTGGTGTTATGTTGTCAGTTCTAATTTTGGGTCTTCGCACATGTGGAGGTTTTGTCGCATATGCGATGTCGCTTTTGCGGCGTTGGTGTTGCTTCTGTGGTGTTTGTATGTTTTGGAGATTATTCACTTCTGCGTAACTATGAGGGTCGATGCAAGTCCTTATCTGCAGAGTTTATGGACACAGATGTCAGAGGGAGGCTGGAGTGGGATGCTCTCATGTGCGGAGATTTGTAGCCTGGATGCGTGAGTGCACCTGCGAGAGAGAGATGCCCTTGCGGAGCCACATATGCGATCAATGGCAATTTGAAGTATTCTCACAGATGCGAGGTTTTACTGCAGAAGCAATGTCACAAAAGCGACTGTGTTGTCCGCAAAATGCGGATTTACGACGGAGGTTCTATCTTCAAATCGTTAGCTCATTATATCATATTATGTGATTGGATGCTTGGATTGGAGCAATTGTTTAGGAGATTTTCACCCATGTGGTTTGGGTAAATATTCTTCACTTGGACTTGATTCTTATTCATTATTCATTTTCAGATTTTGGCATTTGATTTTTGAATCTAAGGACGAAATTTTTCGGGTTTTTTCCTAAACATTAAGAGAGAGTATTTTGGGGTTTTGACCATCTATTTTGACCAGGATTTTGAAACTAATTATATATTTGGAGTCGACAAGTTATGGGTCAGCAGATTTTGGTATTAGTTTCGGATTTCAGGTACCTGTACACGAGGTGACATTTTAGGAATTCTTCAAAGATAAATTCTTTATGGATTGGGATGGCTTCCTATAGCATTTTTCGACTTCCTTGGATGATTTTTGGCTTGGATTCGTGTGATTAGAGTGTCATATCGTTGTTTTGACACGATTTGTAGTGGAAATTAGCCCCTGAATAGGTAACTCTACTGGCTAACCTTGTTAAGAGGGAAACCCCTAGGATTTGACTTGATTTATCTGTGTTTAAGGTATCGTGGGTGGTGTTTATACGTGGTGGCAAATGTATATGGGGTTACCGCGTCTATATCATACCCAGGATTGAATTGAGTTACTTTATGCCTTGTTTCAACTATGTGCTCATCTGATTTATGATTTATTTTACTTATGTGACTATGTTGCTCTATTATTCAGGTTAAAAATCATGTTTAGGGTTATAGTTATTTACAAAGGCATGAGAACTTCTCCTTGATATGTTGAATTGCTTAAATTGACCGAAGTAACATAGAGATTTCATGAGCACATATCCGTCTCATGTGCATCTTTTGTTTCTAAATTCTTTGGCATATTTATACACACACACACACATATGTGTATATATATGTATATCACATTTGTATACGTGATTGAAGCATGCCACCCTTACTTTCCACACTTGAGCAGCGTTGATTATCTGTAAAAATGAAAAGCATGTTTTAGGTCTTTCGATTGTTTTATATCTTGCTACCTTTTAATCGCAAGGATATTGACTGTTCCAGCTCTGATCTTTTTCTTATTTATGTGTTTTATGTATTGGGATGCATCTAGCATCGCCACTACTTCTTCAAGGTTAGACTTGATAATTAATAGGTACTGAATGTGGTGTGCTAATAATACACTCTTGCATATTATTGTGAAGGTTCTGAGGCCGTATTGCAATACCTTTTAGGTTAGTAGGGGTGTGTTCTTGGGGACTTCGTGGTGAGCTTCTATACGGTTTCGTTCCGTAGCACATGCCCTTCCTTATTTATCTCATGTTTGTTTTCTTTCTCAGAGATAGTTGTGACCATCTATTCAGACATGAACCCTTTTCAGTAGTTGCTCAAGTACTTGTGTCTCTTAGATCTTGGGGGTTGCGCTGTTTGGGTTGTGTTTAGACCATGTTATTCTTGTATAATATATTTTAGTGCTTTGATCTTATTCTTTCTTTTATTATGATACAACTGTGTTCATTTAAGGGATTTGTACTTTATTCTATTCATTGTGAGTTGGCTTGTTTACCAGGTACAGTTAGGCGCTATCACAGCCTGATGTGGGATTTTGGATCGTGATAGTTGGAGATATTTACGGAAATCAAGTTCTATTGGGATTATTTTCCTTAACGAAAATATTCAAGGTTTTGGGGAAAAATTGGAGAAGTTTTTTGTTATCCTCACTCCTATATAAAGCACCACGTTGTTTCTATTGCCTCTTATGGTATTTCAGAGATCTACTACAAAATCACTCATGGAAAATAAGATTCATAGCAAGAAGAAACTTTCAACCTGTTGGGATATACATATATATATATATATATATATATATATATATATTAACCATGAGTTTTTTTGAATATAATATTTATTATGGAAGAATCGTCTATTCAATTTTAATAAAGTTTTAAATAGGTCTTATATTAGTGTGTGTCCTTTGTTTATATAGTAAATGATTTAGTGTAAAGAGTTTAGCTTATAAATATATATACATATATATACGCGTATATAATACCGTCTGGTCATGGGTCAACGTACATGTATAAATGAATGCAATACATGAGAAGTACGTTAGTAAAATATCTCGGAATGTTATAAGACCATTATACCTCTGATTAATATCAAGAAATGAACTTTATCTCACGTATTTTCTGAGGCCCATGAACAGACGATAAAATAATTAGACATATGGGAATTCAAGAACATAGGCACCTCTAATACTTCTTTGAATAGAGTCATTTATGGAAGCTGTGCATTCGCTCATTTTGTTTGTGCTGTATAGATCATGCCAAACATAAAGAAGGAATAAACTTAACATACCTGAGCCTATTCTCTTGACAATCCCTCTAATACACATCAATTGCGACAAAACATGTAACGGCGGATCAAAGTAGAGAAAAGTTTATATGATGTTCTTGAGAAAGATTGCACCGTACTTAGAATCACAAAATCTCACGTTACAGCTCCGGCCATTGTCAAATCACGTACAAATCTTTATAAAATGTGATGCTTGTATCTTCTAATCTTAAGGAGTAAGAAAAAATTAGCTTTCATGTGCTAAAGTGTGTTTAGGAAAATCACGTTCAAAGATTTAAAGAGAATGTCACTCTTGTTAAATGGTCTAACAATATGACACCTTTTCACATAGTACATAAGTCATTTATGGGTTTTGTTACCCACTTCATGGGGCTGCCACGTTGGTGTCCAATCTTTATCCAAAGACATCAATTAATCAATCACTAATTATTAATTAACTTGGTAATCTCTCATTATCTAATAATTACCCAATTATCCACATAATTAGGAATTATCTCAAACTACTTTACATACTACTCACTTTTAATACCCTCTGTACACCTTACTATTATAGTCATGTGGTAACTTGTATGACACTAGTCCATAAATACCGAGTATTATAGCTCGGATCGTATTTTGTCCCAAATTGACAAACTTCGACGAAACTCATTTTCTTCGATTCGTACTCTTTCACCTTCACGAATTTACTTATCACTTGTTTGAAATAACATAATACTTATAATCCCAAAATAATCTCATTCCTGAACTATGTCGATTAACTTATGAGGACATTTTAATGTACGAGAATACGGGATGTAAAATCTCATTTCCGAGCTTTCATCAATTTACTTATGGCATACTTCTACAAAAGAAAATGTGGGGTGTAACAGTGGTGGATATTTATTTCTAAAAATTAATTCCATAGTAGGATGCCTTGTTAATTAAATTTTGTGGTCTCTGTTGTGCCTAAATAATAGGAAATAAAGATTTTTTTTTTTTTTTTTGTGAAAAAAAACCCAACATGTTTTGGACAAGGGTTTTAACGTTAAAACCTGTGCTATAAATATATAAGGGTTTCCACCTAGAGGCATGTTGATACTCAATTTTGGTTCTCGTTATTCTCTACTCAGCATTTGTGGGTTATTAATATTTTGTAATATTCTTAAATATCTTGAAATACTATATTATAATTCCATTACATGATCGAGATGGTGATTTACCTCATAACTTTTTTTAAAACTATAAACAAATGATTTTATTATATATTGAAGTGTTGTTTAAGACAATCATTTGATTTTAGCATTTTTGTAGGTGGTAGTAATTTACTTATAATTCTTTAAAATTATTTAAAATTTTCCAATTGTCAAAATATCTTACTTTTGTCACGGCCCCAAATTTTCGTTCGCAGGATATCATGATGGTACGATATACGACTAAAATCGAAGAGCCCGATTTACGGTCATTACGGCGCTCAGAAGGCTCGAAGGTTCGAGTTTTGGCATCGAGGGGGCATATCGAGGGTTCTTGACCCCGAAGCAGTGTAGATCGAAGACCATCATGGAAAGGTGGGAAACTCCAAAAAGGCACGTGGTTAAAGTTGACCAAGTACGCAAAACAGTACAAGCCCGTATCGTGGCATTAAATGGCTATACCAGCCATCTTTCTTTTGTAATAATTACACATGCCCTCATACATAAAGGGGAGTCTTGCCATTATGTAACACATGATATTCAATACAAGAACAAGAACATCCTCTGCTCTCTAATAAAAACATTCTCTACAATTATTTTATTGATTTATTGCCTTTCATTAGTTATTCTTCATTTATTACTTGTTATTAATCACAAATAGGTCATCTTCGAGGACTTCAATACTATTATATCATTCTCGATAACCCCTTGTTAAGCTCTTAAGCTCGACCTCGAGGCCCATTTCGACCAACCTCGAGACCCGTCTCTCCGCTGCTCGGTTTTCATAATCTCCTTACCCGTCGCTCTTATTTAATTTTCTCACTTCTCACCTAGCATCTAATTCCTAAATAACTTGTAATAAAATAGATCACGTAGTTTTAGAACAACAAAATCAAATATAATAATAATTACCATTTTCAAGGTAAAGAGTTTGGTGCCCACCGTGGGGCTAAAAATAATAGTGATTGTTTTAGTGCTGGTTTTCTAAAAACACAAGTTATTCTTTACACTTTTTCTTGTCCAAGAATCTTCAATTTCAGTCAGAAAATGTCCAACTCAGTAAAGCTACATGAAAACAATGGTCCCGAGGATCACAGAGAGAATGGTGCAGCTACTTCAGGTGCTGGTGTGCCACCGCAAAACCCTGAAGGGGCACTAGTGCAAATCCCTGTCGATGAAGGCTCACGCAACACTCAACATGTCGATGTGAGCCCTTATACAGAAGGAAGTGTGCGTGAAGGATACCAGTGTGAAGCGTAGGGAGCCATCGCTCAAAGGGAAAGGGAAGTTAGCCTTCATGTCATTTTTGAGATGTTGCAAGCACAACATGTGGCTATTCCTCAGCTACAAAGACATCAGAGAACCCAAGCACAACATTACCAGAAATGGCTCCTCGAGTCGAACAAGCACTAGAAAGGTCAAGCAATAATGGGTCAGCAGCCGACCCCACCATTATGAAGATGCTCGAGCACCTTGCAAAGAGGATTGAATCGGGCGAAAAGAAGATAGAGGCTAACGACAAAAAAATGCAAACCTATAACTCGAGGGTTGATCAGATCTCAGGTGCACCACGATTTTGAAGGGTGTAGATTCAAAGAATTTCGTTCAAATTCTATTTCCATCAGGTGCGGCTCCGAAGCCTATCTCGAAGAAATTCAGAATGCTCGATCTCCCGAGGTACAACAGGACCTCGGACCCTAATGAGCACATTACTGCTTAGACTTGTGCTGTCAAAGGGAACGACCTAAGAGATGACGAGATTGAATCCGTCCTACTAAAAATTTTTGGAGAACACTATCCCAAGGGGCCATGATGTGGTATCATAACCTTCCCCCGAAATCAATAGATTCATTCGCCATGATGGCAGACTCATTCATGATGGCACATGCTGGTGCCATCAAGGTCGCTACAAGGAAATCTGATGTCTTAAAAATCAAACAAAGAGAGAATGAGATGTTGAGGGAGTTCGTATCCCGCTTCCAACTAGAACAAATGGAATTACAAGCGGTCTATGATTATTAGGAAGTACAAGCCTCCGCTCAAGGCTTGGATGAACGAAGCTCGATATCTTCAAAACAATTGAAGAAAAACTTGATCGAGTATCCCGTTGTAGTTTGGGCGGATGTACACGACAAATATCAATCAAAGATCAGAGTCAAAGATGAGCAATTGGAGGCCCCCTCGGGCTCGGTGTACCCCAGGAGGCTCTTAGCAAAGGAATCGAGGCTCCCAGAAAGAGAGCCAAGGCCAAGGAAAGAAATTTATCAATCGTACATAGAAAATCGGAGAAATATCCCGAGGCGTAGCATACCTCGAAGTGACCAAAGTTTGGATCGATGACAGAATTCTCGGGGACTCGTGAACATAGCAGGGTTCGACAGGCACACAGGGCCGGTAGATGCACCCCGACTATCTGAGTACAACTTCAACATTAATGTTTCAGCCATTGTATCGTCCATAAGTAAGATCAGGGACACCATATGGCCAAGACCCGTGCTATCAGATCCTTCGCAGAGGAACCCCAACTTGATATGCGAATATCACGGTACCCACGGTCATAGGACCGAGGATTGCAGACAACTTCGAGAACAGATGGCCCGACTGATTAGCAAAAGGCACCTTCGAGAGTTCCTCGGCGACTGAGCTAAAAACCAATTTCTGGAAAGAGAGGCGAACAGGAAAAATGAAATAGCAGAACAACAACACGGCAACCACATGATTATTGGTACAATCGACGTCCCTCAGGGACCCATTTTCAAGCAAACAAAAGTATCCATCACCAAAGAAAAGTGAACTCGAAGATACATACCCTCATACGCTCTTTCATTCAGCGAAGATGAAATCGATACCTTATCTCAACCTCACAATGACACACTGGTAATTTCTTTTCATTTGAATAAATTTCAAATTAAATGTGTGCTAGTGGACCCAGGTAGCTCGACCAACATAATTAGGTCGAGGGTGATAGAGCAACTCGGATTGCTCGACCAAATCGTGACCGCCTCTAGAGTCCTCAACGGATTCAATATGGCGAGCGAGACGACAAAAAGTGAATTATCCTCCCAGTCAACGTGGCCGGTACAATTCAAGATACCAAGTTTCATGTCATCAAAGGTGACATGAGACACAATGCATTGCTTGGAAGGCCATGGATTCACTATATGAGGGCGGTGCCATCAACCGTTCATCAAATAATGAAGTTTCCTATGAAAGATGGAGTAAAAAAAGTATACGGGGAACAACACACAACAAAAGAAATGTTCGAAGTGCACCACGTGGCACCGACACCTTCTACATTAAAGGAGCCAAAAAACAAGTAAATAGTCGAGTAGCAATCACAAACTACATACTCGGATGAACGAATAAAGGACCGTGCCACATCCTCGGAACGAACAACCGAAGCATATCGAGGCTTGAACGCCACCACATCTAAGGTATAATCCTCTTCCTCTTTCCTTCACGTATTACACTAACCTATGTGTAGGTGTTTGATTGAAAAAGAATCGGAGCACCCTCCAACTTGAAGGCCTTAGGTTCTAAAGCATGCGTTGCGTTCTTTTTCCCTCATGTCGGATTTTATCCTAAATGGGTTTGACCGTGTCACACCCTAAAATCGAGGGACGAGACCGGCGCCTAACTAGATGATCCCGGTCAAGCGGACCTGGATTGCCTTTCCTGCCCAACGTGTTACCCCGTGTTTACAATATACATTATTCCACATGAATTAGCAATTTAGAGTTTAAACATGAATCTACTACTTGAGTTCATTTCATCCTTTACCATTTCAACATTTGACAATCACAAAACATACAATAATTCTTATTCGGACCACGATTACTAGTAAACACATTTACTGCCCAAAATACATATATGCACAAACCACATCATGTCTACGGAGCCTCTAAGAGTACTAAGGGTTTACACAATACTTGCCGTTAACAAGGCCCCAGCTATACCTTAAAAGACATAACATATACAAAAGAGATGACATAGACTACACACGGCCCCGAGAGGACGTGGGGCTCATCGGATATGCTGAAGGTATGAATGGGAAACACCACTATCGGCGGTCTGAGCTATCTGCTGTGGAACCACCTACATCCATATAAAATATGTAGTTCCCCCGGAAAAAAAGGACGTTAGTACCATTGAATAGTACTAGCATGTATGGACAAAGTTTATTCCAAGTAGAATCACACAATACACAATTGGAAGACAGTCAGGGTAACCACACAAGTACCATATAGATATACAGAAAGTTACAAATGGAGATTCCACAGTTACTCATTTCAATTATTCATCTATTGCGGCGCGCAACCCGATCCCACCGTACATTCTCATCTCACCCTTGTTACCTCCCCATCCTTATTACTTCGTGTTGCGACTCGCAACCCGATCCCACCGTACAACAAAATTTCACCATTATTACCTATCCACCCTTATTACTTCGTGTTGCGGCACGCAACCCGATCCCACCGTACGTTAACATTTCATAGCAACATTAACCAACAATTATATCATAGGGATCTTCATCATCAAGAACATAAGTTCATATCAACCAACAACTATATGAAGTCAAGGCACAATAATCCTTACCAAACAATAATTCACATATAATGATGCCATCATTATTTAACTCAATTAAATCAATCCGCAGTTTTTTTCTTCATTTGACACACTCGGCCCTTAGCAATTAGATACCTTTCCACATTAGAGTAAGTTAAAATTCTTTCATTTAATAGCACATACTTCCATATTGACATATTCGAACATTTAACGAACCTTACACATGGTAGGATAAGCACAAAGGATCACCCTTCATAATCTCAATTAGCATGGTAATCGACTTAAGAAAAATCAGAGAATGAACTCGTACACCTCGACACAACAACACAATCAATTCCCATATTCTCAATCAAGAATTTCATACCGTGTTCTCGGACACCAACGAGGTAACTCTACAAAGATTAAAGTTAGCCATACATACCTTGAATCGGAATTCCCCTTTAATTTTCTACCACAATTCACCAGGCCTTCTAGCACTTTCAATCTAGTTCACAATATGGCAAAATTTAAATTAGAATTAGGAATAATTATCATGTCTTGAACTCACTTGGGCATTCTATCAAACACTAGGCGTTCCTTTAGATTAAATGGCCTATTTTTAGTGAAAGATTACTCTAACCCATTTCCTTTTACTAGACTATACTAGTTGGTTACATGCATGTAAGACTCCTACCCCCACCTTCATGAACTCACCTAACCATGTTTCATTTTAACCAAAAATCTGGAAATTTAGGTTGATGGGTAGAAGCTGACCTCTTGTAGTGAAGAAAATGGTGTCCTACTTGATCAATTCCGGGCCTGAGTAGTGATGGAGGAACCAATTTGATGAACATGGAACTCTCTCTCTCTAGAACTCACTCTCTCCTCTCTCTAATTTATCAGAATATGAGCTTAAAATGAAAGGTGTAGGTGTTTTAATGAACTAGGGGTCGGGTAAAAAATTAGAAATTTAACAGTCCCAAAGCAGAAATGCAGTAAGGAATGCGATAACATTCCTACTATACGGTCCGCATTCCTGCCGCATAAATGGCCCTCAAATGGTCCAAAAAGAAAAGTAGACTGCCCATGTATGCGGCCACTATGCGGTCCGCATACCTGTTATGCGATCGCATACTGCGTCGCATAACTCCCTCCGCAAAAGTCAAGGTGCAAGAATGCGACAACTATGCGGCTTGCATTCGTGAAATGCGATCGCATTCTAGGCTGCACAGCTGTCCCCAAAATGGACAGCAAACTGTCTAGGTATGCGACCACTATGCGGTCCACATACCTGATCTGCGATTGCATAGTGGACCCGCAAACCTGCGCAAATATGGAAAACTATATCTTTTAAGTCCCGGGGTACTATTAACTCAAAAAGGGCCCGTTTTAAGAATTTCTACAGTTATAGCAACACGGGGACCTATTTGGGCATTATTTTTAGCCATGAAATTTTACGGGTCTTTACAAACAGACGAGGTTTTTAACGAGGCAACAACCATATGCTACCTAAGGAGAACTCACCAAGTATTTAAGGCTTCTCTTCGATCAACCTCAAATACTGAGGGGCATCCCTGAAGAGGGTCTCGACAGGAGAACAATGTATAGGGCCAAACGGTCAAATGAACCGTGTCCACATAGAATAATTGAACCCTCGATGGTGAAAAATGTGTACTTGTACCAAGTAATTGAAGATGAATCTTTTACCATCAAATCATTTCGCGCGTTAAATAAGTTTGCTATTTTCACAAGAAACGGCCCCAGGGCCAAAAATTTACCGACCACTCGGGAACTGTCCTCGACAATCACCCCATCGAGTCACCAAAAACTCAAAGCCATAAGACCTCAAGGTCGGCAACTTCGAGCTCATAAGCCCTCTGTGAGGCAATATCAACCCCGACTCGGGGACGGTCCTTGACATTCACCCATTGAGTCATCAAAAACTCGAATCCATAAGACCTCAGGCCGACAAGTTCAAGCATGTAAGCCCTCAATGAGGCAATATCACCAATATAAGCCCTCCATAATACAATATCAATTCCGACTCGGGGACTGTCCTCAAGTGTCAGCCCATCAAGCTACCTAACTCAAAGCCGTAAGACCTCAGGGCCAGCAACTTCGAGATCATAAGCTCTCCATAAGGCACCAATGTAAGCCTTCCACGAGGCAACGTGAAAATTGTAAGACCTCAATCAAGGCATGTACAAATTTGTAAGACCTTAAAAAGGCATAATCCTGATACCAATGTCAAGGCTATATATCGAACTTGTAAGACCCCTAAAAAGGTATACACTTGATATAGATGCTAAGGCTATCTCACTTGGGGACTAAAGGCTATGGCCAATTATGATGACCACTGTCATAAAGATCTAGCCAAACTAACGCGACTCAGAGACGTCCGACTGTCGCCATTAAATCACAGGCCTCCAATTACTTCGAAAAACTGTCGAAAAGAACCGGTTAAAGGTGGTACCGACCTAAAGTGTAAGAGCCCAAGTCGCTAGCTACACTAAAGGTCGTACCAAACTATTGCGTAAGATCCCAAGTCGCCAGCTACACTAAAGGTTGTACCGACCTAATGCGTAAGAGCCCAAGTCGCCAGCTACACTAAAGGTCGTACCGACCTAATGCGTAAGAGCCCAAGTCGGTAGCTACACTAAAGGTTGTACCGACCAAATGCGTAAGAGCCCAAGTCGCCAGCTACACTAAAGGTCGTACCGACCTAAATTGTAAGATCCCAAGTCGCCAGCTACAGGTCGTACCGAACCAAAGCACCTTAGGGCCAATTTAAACACCTAAAGGCTAATGAGCTCGAGTCGAACCCCTACTAGGAGACTGAGCCCTGTAACATTTAACTAAAGCGCCTCAAGGCCAAATGCGTAAGAGCCCAAGTCTCCAGCTATGCCGAAGGTCGTACCGACCTAACACGTAAGAGCCCAAGTCACCAACTACAGGTCATACCGAACCAAAGTACCTCACGGCTGATTTAAAAACCTAAGGGCTGTGGATCGAGTCGAAACCCGACTCGGAGACTGAGCCCGAAACTGTTAACTAAAGCGCCTAAGGGCCAAATGAATAAGACCCCAATTAGCCAGTGTAAAAAGCCTCAGGGCCAATTTATAACCCCAAGGGCTTCATCTCAAAGTCCAATTCATCGGGCTAATAACAAGAAAATCAGAGAAACCAAAGAATCTTTCATATATGTATGTGTATTACAAATATGCATTTACAATGCTCCCACAGGAGTATTTACACAGAACAAGAAAGGGAAAACTAGTCTGCTCTAGGGATAAGCTCCCTCGGAAGCCTTCAAATATCATCATAGGCACGGGAAGAAAGGAAAAACTCGGCGGCGATCGCATCCGCCTTGACTTGTTTTATCTGTTCTGATAGATCAAAGCCCCTAGAGTGAATATCTTCAAGAGTCTCTCTCCTAGACTTACATCGGGCATACTCATTGGCCCTCCTCTCTCTGTCAAAAGCTCCTCTTAGCTCTGCCCGAGAATTGGCAGCATCTTTCAATTAATGTCCACCTTCCTATCGACTTTTGCTCGAACTTCTTCAGCTGCAGCCCGGGCGTCCACGACCTCGGCCTTCATATTCAAAAGATCAGTCTCGAGCTTGGAAATCATGCTCGTCAGAATTGAGATAACTTCTCGAGCATTACTAAGTTATACCTCGAGGGCAGAGGCCTTGGCCAAGGCATTCTTTTGGGCCGCAATATGAACGCCTATCTACACCTTCAGCGCATAGCATTCGGAATTCACTTGCCCGACCTCACCCCATAGGCGTTCCAGTGTTTCCATTTTCTCTGCAGCTCAAGCACCGAACCATTAGTTTCCAAAAGCGGGAAAGAAAGCATGTACTCCTTCAGGGTAAGGGTTACCTGGACCTCGAGATTGCCTTCATAGTTTCGACTCCGATGCATCTTCGACCGAAGATGTATCAACTCTTTCATCTTCTTATTGCAAAGAAGCCTGAGATATTTTTCCTTGCCTAAAGCTTCCCGCAACCTGGTCTCACAACGAGCCAACTCGAACTTGAGCTTGTCAAAAACCTACAGAAAAGAAGCTTCAGTTCAAAGAATGAAGATTCATAGCTGAAAGCCAACAAAGCTGATGAAAACTCACCACGGAACAGAGCCGCTGAGCCTACTCAAAAGTTGAGCGTGCGCCTACTGCCCTGGCGCCATCGGGCCCAGTTGAACCGCTTTTGGTAGGTGCATGACCACTCGAGACCCCACTTTGTTCGGGCGGCCCCTGGCCCTAAACGTCCCTCGAAGTACCTTTGAGGTAAGAAGTAGACGATGGTAGAGAACTATTGCTCCTTCCCTCTCGAGGAACCTCTCCCACAAAACAAGAGGTCTCAAGCCTAGCAAAATCGGCAACCTAGGGAGGCCCTATTTCTCGAGCCGTAGACTAAGAACCATCCTTCCGAGGAGAGTTGATGTCCATAGCATGACCAACTTATATGAAGTCCTCCTCAGTGACGATATCTCCTTTGTGTCTCCAGGAAGGCCCCGCCCCATTAATAATGTCCTCATCCGTAGAGGATCTCTTTCGCTTATTATGCACCCTCGACTCCGAAGCCGACGAGCCTTCACTGTCCTCGAAGGGACACGGACTCACCTCGGAGAATGCACCAACACCTACGGTGGCAGAGTTAGTACACATAAAATAAAGCATTACTCAAAAGGCAACCACATGGCTCATACCATGGTTCTTTTCTTCCCATCTGCCCTTCGACATATCTCGCCATTTGCGTTCGTCATATGTTGAAGAAGCCGCCAGCCTTCGAGTCCAGTCCGCAAGATCGGGGACCTCCTCCGCATCCACAGGACCGCTGAGAAAGAGAAAAACAAACACTCTTATAAATCTTTGAGTGTAAAGAACACTAAGGTACAACATGGTACTTAAGTTTGAAGTTCCATTTTTTGGGAAATGGCAGGAACTCTGCGGGAA
This sequence comes from Nicotiana paniculata, assembly GCA_005239505.1. Lineage (NCBI taxonomy): Eukaryota > Viridiplantae > Streptophyta > Magnoliopsida > Solanales > Solanaceae > Nicotiana > Nicotiana paniculata. The sequence goes on along the minus strand of ML314193.1, from coordinate 26,166 downwards.
AAATGTCGACGGTCCTCACTCGGACAAATCTACTCATACATCCTCTATTCCGGCCCTCATCGTCGATGGCTATAAAAAGCTTGGTGGACCGGCGTCGTAATGCAATCAGGCCTCGACAATGGTGAAGCCGATATATTCTAATAAGGTGGCTAAGGGTGAAGTTGAGCTTACACTTTTCGGTAAAGTACCTCATCATCAGCACTATCCGCCAAAAGGACAGATGAATCTGAGCAGGGTGACTCGGTACCTCTTGCAGAATTCGAGAAAAAGGCGGTTGACGGGGCCTGATGTAAATGGGTACATATACACGTTCAAGAATCCCCCCACATAGGTCATGATGTTCTCTTCTCGAGAAGGTATCTGCAGCATAACATTTTTCCCCCAACCGCATTCTCTCCTCACAGCCTCAAGATGGTTTTCTTCTATCGATTGGATGAACCTCGACACATGCTTTCAGTGTTCCAGGTCATTGAAAGGTTTCTCTAGTGCAAAATATTTCTTCAAAGCAAAGCAGCTCGAGTTTAACTTGCCGTATGCTGGAAGGGTATCACCGACGGGGAAAGATGCAGAGGTAAGTTTTTCCTCTACTTGGAGAACGGATTCCGGCATGGCAGTCATAACTACTCAAACAAAGGTAAAGAGGAATAAATGAAAACAGTTTCGCAAGATGAGAAAAGGAAGAGAACGTTGAAAGGAAAGCTAGTTTTGCATAGTTCCAAGACTTAAAATGAATAGGAAACAAGTATATATATAGAGCAAGCGGTGGCTATTCAACTACTTTGAAAGCCATTTAATTCTGACAAACTTGTCATAAATGACACTGTCACACAGAGTTCGAGGGATCGAAGCTCCCATGCTGAACTAACCTCGAGAAGGTGTCTGATCTTGAGGGGATATACTATTGAAAGTATGGGTTCCGAAGGGCTAAAAATCGAAGCTTGAGAGACTAGTTTTGCATAAGCATTGCAGGGCAAAGTTTGGGAGATATGTAACAAAGAGATATTTTATTTCAAAAAATGCATTTACAAGCGTAATTCTACAAAAATTCTCCCCGAGGGTCCCATATACAGAAAAGGAAAAAAGTAAAACAGTAGGAGAATATACTTTTCGCAGTCGCTGCTATCCGAGCCGCTTTCAGAGCCCTCACCTGACATAGTCGGCATTGCCGATTCTTCCTGCAGGGCCCTGGCTTCTTCAATCTCGGAAGAGAGATCGACGCCCTTAGTGCTCAATCCTTCGAAGGCTTGCCTCCTGGCTTGTATGAAAGCATGAGCAAATTACCCGATCCAGTTTTAGCTCGTCTTTCTCGGATATCTCCCCGGTCGGTCATTCGCGGTAGCAACACCCCTTTTGTATGAAGAGACGAACTCGTCGGCCTCAGACTTGGCCGCAAATAGTGCAGCAGCCTCCTCCCTTAGCACCTAGAAGAAGGTATTGATTCAAGGATAACTTCTCCCGAAGTGCGTTCCTCTCCGAAGCCAAGACATTATTCAGCCAAGCCAGCTCGAGGATTTCAGTGTCTTTGGCTGCAACATCCTCTAAGAGCTGCTCCACCAGGGCATCCTTCTGCCTAATCTGCAGAAAACAAGTCGATCATTGCTAGGAATTGCAATTAAAAATAAACTTGTGGGTACTAGAATACCTGCTCGATGAAGTCATCCATCTTCGGAGCGCTCCTCCCAGCCTGCTCGGAAGTTCATCAAGTCATCCTCTTTTCGGGAACATAGAGCCTCCAGCTCGACCGACTCCGACATAAGCTTCTCAAGCTACTCTCCACGATGAGTCAACTCATCTTACATCTTGGAGAAGGCTTGGCCATACAGGTTCTTGACCTGCAGCATGGAGGAAGAAAATCAGAAAGCGAGAATAGAAAATTGAAGAGCAGTATATTATTTATATAATGTCACCTGCATTTGGAGCCTCTCGGTCTCCTCGAGGGCAACAGGGGCATCAACATCGGTCTCCTTCTCTACACCTTAGAAATAGTCTTTAAATGGATCATCCACGCCGCGAGAGGTCCCCAAACCGGAAATATTCTTGTCTTGGGCATCTCGTATCTCCCTTGGAGAAAATGACGGGCCCGAGTGAAATCCACCGGCAATGTCAGCCTCCATCACGGTTTCATTCCGACCCCGAAAAGCTCATGTAGCAAGCCCTCCAAGATCATCAACATGAAATGTGAAATGTCCGATGAGCATCTCGGGGATTACATATGAACCCTCCTAGAGGGTCTCCTCAATGCAGGGCGGGTCCGCATCAGCCGCCCCAACTCAATGGACGACCGTTCAAAAATTCTCGAAGCATTATCACTTCGTTTTGCCTTTTTTACCAAAGGGCAGGTATCATCACTCTCTTCCTCAGCTCGCAGGGTCTCAGCGGCCATTGAGGATAGGACCGTGGCATCGGTCTTGGGCTTCCGAGCCTTTTCCCTTTTGGATTTTGGAGACTCCGCCTCGGCCTCCTTCTTCCTTTTCTTGTCCTAGGCAGTCTTCCGAGCCTTTTCCTCACCAGGTAGGGGCGGTCTCATCAACACACCTTCACTAAGGCCTGCGCAAGCATGTTATATTAAAAAAACATCAAAAGTACTTACAAAGAATGAGAAAATAGTGACAACGAGAGCATACCGTGGTTATTAGCGTGCCACCGTGTTTTAGCCAGATTGCGCTAGACGAGTTTGTTGTATGGAAAGGCGGAGTCGAAAAGTCCGACCACCCAAGAAGGTCCTGGACCGCGCCGGGGAACCAAACGGTGGCTACACAATGAGAAGGAAATCGATTAAGAGAAAAGGAGATGGAAAAACATGCTCAATTCAGGGATACTTACGTTTCATATTCCATTCCTCCGGGAACGGGATTCTATCAGCAGGGATGGTGTCTGAAGTTCTGATTCTAATGAATCGGCTCATCCATCTCCGATCCTTATCCTCATCGATGCAGGCGAGGAATGCCTTGTCAGATCGACAGTGCAACTTAATTAGGCCCCCTCGGAAGAGACGAGGGCTGTATAATCTGATCAAGTGGTCGAGGGTGAAAGTCATTCCCTCAACCATGTTGGTAATGTGTCAAAACATATATACAATACTTCAAAAAGAAGGATAAATCTGACCGAGTGTCACTCGGTATTGATGGCAAAAATCGAGTATTACCAGGTCAATCGGTGGAGAGAAAGAATCTACCGGGTCTAAGTTAAAAAGGTATGTATATACACTGAGAAAACCAGCCTTATGCGTGACTATGCTTGCATCAACTGTAGGTATTTCTACTCAGGCCGCCTTCCCCCAATGGTAATCAAGTTTTTCCATCTCGATATCAAATACTACACTTATATATCGAGACATGGGCTCGTATCGGCCCGGTGTAGAAGGGGGTTTTTTAATCGTGAAATCGGAGACGGTTTCGAAAGGGCCAGGAATGCACTACTCGTCGATAGGAGGAGTTTTTGACTTTCCCTTAGACGGGTGTGATGAAGAAGTGGCTCCCTCCTTTTGAGGTACCGTTTTGGAAGTTTTTGCCATGGTTATAACTGAGTTTTGAATAGAGAAGATGAAGATACAAACCCAGATAGAAGATGAGAGTGAGAAACACTTAGTAAAGTTTGAAGGTTTGAAGAAGATGTAAAATTATTAAAGATCAAGTGATTGAAGTATTTATAGAGGCCCTTTGGGCATGTATTGAAGCGGAAAGGTCGAACCAATAAAGGCTCATGGACTTCTCGAGAATTGTGTTGAAGGCAACCATTGCGCAGCTTTTTATGTCCCATCATTTAATGCTCTGAAGAGACTGACATCATAATAGGGATGTCAAAGAGGCAATAAGTCAAGAGCTTTTCTTATCACTTCTTTCTAAGAAATGCAGGGACTATCTGTATACGGCTAAAATCGGAGAGTCCAATTTTACAGTCATTATGGCACTCAGAAGGCTCGACGGTTCGAGTTTTGGCATCGAGGGGGCATATCGAGGGTTCTCGACCCCGAAGCAGTGTAGATCGAACACAATCATGGAAAGGCGGAAAACGCCCAAAAGGCATGTGGTTAAAGATGACCAAGTAGCAAAATAGTACAAGCCCGTACCGTGGAATTAAATGGTTGTACCGGCCATCTCTCTTTTGTAATAATACACATGTACTATGTTGGGACTCCCCCTCACATATAAAGGGGAACCTTGTGACTATGTAACACATGATATTCAATATAAGAATAAGAACATCCTCTGCTCTCTAACAAAAACATTCTCTACAGTTATTTCATTGATTTATCGCCTTTCATTTATTGTGTTCATTAGTTGTTCTTCATTTATTACTTGTTATTAATCACAAATAGGCCATCTTCGAGGCCTTCAATACTATTATATCATTCTCGACAGCCCCTTGTCAAGCTCTTAAGCCCGACCTCAAGGCCTATTCCGGCCAACCTCGAGACCGTCTCTCCGCTGCTAGGTTTGCATAATCTCGTTACCCGTCGATCTCTTCTAGAATTACCTGCCTAAATAACTGGTGTTAAAATAGATCACGTATTTTTAGAACCACAAAATCAAATATAATTGTAATTACCATTTTCAAGGTAAACAGGTACCTAGTCTTTACAGCTAGGTAAGCCTAACAATAACAGTAACAGAGTAGATATAGCTTATCTAATTACTAACAACCACTGAATAATAGACAAAAATCCTCCAAAACCGAAATTTCACAAACAGACACCCCAAAACTGGTGGAATTGAGTCATAAGCTCTACAGTGAGGATAAATGAACGTGTATTCGAGGCCTGCAGACGCCGAGCGGGAATATCTTGAAGTCTCCGATAAAGTAGCTAGCGGAAATCTCTATCTAGCAGCACGAGCAGACGTACCTGGATCTATGCAAAAAGATGTGCAAAAGCATAGTATGAGTACACCACAACAATACCAACAAGTATCAAGCCTAATCTTATAAGAGTAGTGATGAGGTCAGGTCAAGACACCTACTAGCATACGAAATAAATAGTATAAAATGAAATCCGGTTATAAAATTGGAAGTAAAAAATCAACAAATACGGAACAAGATGATAGCTTGATCTAATGCTGGAAAATCAATAGAAAAAATAACATGAAAGAAACAACTAAAGTGATACAAAGATCACGTACGGACTATAACTACGAGAATGAAAACAAATGGAGCAACAAAAAATATACCTTCCACGACACTTTGCAATATGAAATAATAGCAAGAAACACAACGAGGTACCGCCTCGTGTATTTTGAAATCAACCGAGGTAACGCTTCGTATAGTCAAAAATAACAATCGAGATATCGCCCCGTATTCGCATTTCTCAATTTCAATGAAAATACGCCCTTATGGCGCCGCATGAGCTTTACATTTGAAAATAGGTTTTGAAAACAATTTCCCAGAATTAGCTACACACAGTTTAGCCCACCTTATGATGCTGTGTGGATTCACGTACTTCCCCTACTAGCAACACACACATAATTCTCCCTTATACCGCTGCATGCACATCAACCCAAGCCTTATACTGCCGCATGCGTATCAATATTATATCACAATAACAACTTGCACCGCAAGTGCCAACATATCACAACTTGCCAACAACAACAATATAAATGTTTCCACAACAATAACCCATGGATCCACATAATGTGTAAGAGGATATCAACAACATAATGGATGGAAAATGCTCAATAGGCTAGATGTTTCAACAATAACCAACATCGCATTAATGTATGAACAACTTCTACAACCTCAACATCAAACAACTCGACAATCAGAAAACAACATCTAACCATGATATTAGATAAGACTAACTCACAATATAGGAAATAATCTTAAAAAATTAGTATAATTAACGGAACTTAACAAATAAAGGGCAACATGACAACTAATTCAACAGTGACATTGTCACGCGCTGACCTCGGAGAGCGCGACCAGTGTTTAACAGAGTTACCCTGGTCGAGCATGCCTCCACAATGCCGTCTACCCGAATCACCCGTGAATAAAGAGAAGAATACATTTCATTTATTTGAGGGTAAGAGGTTGTACGTACAACACGAGTTCATTTTCGTAAGTTACATCATTAACAAGTCTCAAAATAGTACCCTATACAATCATAGTTAAAGCGGAACATGTAATACAATTACAATAAATTTAGTTTTACTTTCCCAAAACAAGATACAACCCACACAACATTTACGGAGCCTCTAACAGAAACAAAAGAGTTCTAAGATAGTGTTGGTATCCGGCTAAACCTAAAAATGCTATGCACAAAGGATAAGAGATACATGACCTCGAAATGAAAGGGGACTCACCAAGTAAAAGGCATGTGGTTAAAGATGACCAAGTAGCAAAATAGTACAAGCCCGTACCGTGGAATTAAATGGTTGTACCGGCCATCTCTCTTTTGTAATAATACACATGTACTATGTTGGGATTCCCCCTCACATATAAAGGGGAACCTTGTCACTATGTAACACATGATATTCAATATAAGAACAAGAACATCCTCTGCTCTCTAAAAAAAACATTCTCTACAATTATTTCATTGATTTATCGCCTTTCATTTACTGTGTTCATTAGTTGTTCTTCATTTATTACTTGTTATTAATCACAAATAGGCCATCTTCGAGGCCTTCAATACTATTATATCATTCTCGACAGCCCCTTGTCAAGCTCTTATGCCCGACCTCAAGGCCTATTCCGGCCAACCTCGAGACCGTCTCTCCGCTGCTAGGTTTGCATAATCTCGTTACCCGTCGATCTTATTTCATTTTCTCACATCTCTTCTAGAATTACCTGCCTAAATAACTGGTGTTAAAATAGATCACGTATTTTTAGAACCACAAAATCAAATATAATTGTAATTACCATTTTCAAGGTAAACAGGTACCTAGTCTTTACAGCTAGGTAAGCCTAACAATAACAGTAACAGAGTAGATATAGCTTATCTAATTACTAACAACCACTGAATAATAGACAAAAATCCTCCAAAACCGAAATTTCACAAACAGACACCCCAAAACTGGTGGAATTGAGTCATAAGCTCTACAGTGAGGATAAATGAACGTGTATTCGAGGCCTGCAGACGCCGAGCGGGAATATCTTGAAGTCTCCGATAAAGTAGCTAGCGGAAATCTCTATCTAGCAGCACGAGCAGACGTACCTGGATCTATGCAAAAAGATGTGCAAAAGCATAGTATGAGTACACCACAACAATACCAACAAGTATCAAGCCTAATCTTATAAGAGTAGTGATGAGGCCAGGTCAAGACACCTACTAGCATACGAAATAAATAGTATAAAATGAAATACGGTTATAAAATTGGAAGTAAAAAATCAACTAATACGGAACAAGATGATAGCTTGATCTAATACCGGAAAATCAATAGAAAAAATAACATGAAAGAAACAACTAAAGTGATAAAAAGATCATGTATAGACTATAACTACGAGAATGAAAACAAATGGAGCAACAAAAAATATTCCTTCCACGACACTTTGTAATGTGAAATAACAGCAAGAAACACAACGAGGTACCGCCTCGTGTATTTTGAAATCAACCGAGGTAACGCTTCGTATAGTCAAAAATAACAATCGAGATAGCGCCCCGTATTCATTTCTCAATTTCAATGAAAATACGCCCTTATGCCGTTGCATGAGCTTTACATTTGAAAATAGGTTTTGAAAACAATTTCCCCGAATTAGCTACACACACTTTAGCCCACCTTATGATGCTGTGTGGCTTCACGTACTTCCCCTACTAGCAACACACACATAATTCTCCCTTATACCGCTGCATGCACATCAACCCAAGCCTTATACTTCCGCATGCGTATCAATATTATATCACAATAACAACTTGCACCACAAGTGCCCACATATCACAACTTGCCAACAACAACAATATAAATGTTTCCACAACAATAACCCATGGATCCACATAATGTGTAAGAGGATATCAACAACATAATGGATGGAAAATGCTCAATAAGATAGATGTTTCAACAATAACCAACATCGCATTAATGTATGAACAACTTCTACAACCTCAACATCAAACAACTCGACAATCAGAAAACAACATCTAACCATGATATTAGATAAGACTAACTCACAATATAGGAAATAATCTTAAAAAATTAGTATAATTAACGGAACTGAACTAATAAAGGGCAACATGAACAACTAATTCAACAGTGACATTGTCACGCGCTGACCTCAGAGAGCGCGGCCAGTGTTTAACAGAGTTACCCTGGTCGAGCATGCCACCACAATGCCGTCTACCCGAATCACCCGTGAATAAAGAGAAGAATACATTTCATTTATTTGAGGGTAAGAGGTTGTACGTACAACACGAGTTCATTTCCGTGAGTTACATCATTAACAAGTCTCAAAAATAGTACCCTATACAATCATAGTTAAAGAGGAACATGTAATACAATTACAATAAATTTAGTTTTACTTTCCCAAAACAAGATACAACCCACACAACATTTACGGAGCCTCTAACAGAAACAAAAGAGTTCTAAGATAGTGCCGGTATCCGGCTAAACCTCAAAATGCTATGCACAAAGGATAAGAGATACATGACCTAGAAATGAAAGGGGGCTCACCAAGTAAAAGGCATGTGGTTAAAGATGACCAAGTAGCAAAATAGTACAAGCCCGTACCGTGGAATTAAATGGATGTACCGGCCATCTCTCTTTTGTAATAATACACATGTACTATGTTGGGATTCCCCCTCACATATAAAGGGGAACCTTGTCACTATGTAACACATGATATTCAATATAAGAACAAGAACATCCTCTGCTCTCTAACAAAAACATTCTCTACAATTATTTCATTGATTTATCGCCTTTCATTTATTGTGTTCATTAGTTGTTCTTCATTTATTACTTGTTATTAATCACAAATAGGCCATCTTCGAGGCCTTCAATACTATTAAATCATTCTCGACAGCCCTTTGTCAAGCTCTTAAGCCCGACCTCGAGGCCTATTCCGGCCAACCTCGAGACCGTCTCTCCGCTGCTCGGTTTGCATAATCTCGTTACCCGTCTCTCTTATTTCATTTTCTCACATCTCTTCTAGAATTACCTGCCTAAATAACTGGTGTTAAAATAGATCACGTATTTTTAGAACCACAAAATAAAATATAATTGTAATTACCATTTTCAAGGTAAACAGGTACCTAGTCTTTACAGCTAGGTAAGCCTAACAATAATAGTAACAGAGTAGATATAGCTTATCTAATTACTAACAACCACTGAATAATAGACAAAAATCCTCCAAAACCGAAATTTCAAAAACACACACCCCAAAACTGGTGCAACTGAGTCATAAGCTCTACAGTGAGGATAAATGAACGTGTATTTGAGTCCTGCAGACGCCGAGCGGGAATATCTTGAAGTCTCCGATAAAGTAGCTAGCGGAAATCTCTATCTAGCAGCACGAGCAGACGTACCTGGATCTATGCAAAAAGATGTGCAAAAGCATAGTATGAGTACACCACAACAATACCAACAAGTATCAAGCCTAATCTTATAAGAGTAGTGATGAGGTAAGGTCAAGACACCTATTAGCATACGAAATAAATAGTATAAAATGAAATACGGTTATAAAATTGGAAGTAAAAATCAACTAATACGGAACAAGATGATAGCTTGATCTAATACCGGAAAATCAATAGAAAAAATAACATTAAAGAAACAACTAAAGTGATACAAAGATCATGTACGGACTATAACTACGAGAATGAAAAAAAATGGAGCAACCAAAAATATTCCTTGCACGACACTTTGCAATGTGAAATAACAGCAAGAAACACAACGAGGTACCGCCTCGTGTATTTTGAAATCAACCGAGGTAACGCTTAGTATAGTCAAAAATAACAATCGAGATATCGCCCCGTATTCGCATTTCTCAATTTCAATGAAAATACGCCCTTATGCCGCCGCATGAGCTTTACATTTGAAAATAGGTTTTGAAAACAATTTCCCCGACTTAGCTACAAACACTTTAGCCCACCTTATGATGCTGTGTGGCTTCACGTACTTCCCCTACTAGCAACACACACATAATTCTCCCTTATACCGCTGCATGCACATCAACCCAAGCCTTATACTGCCGCATGCGTATCAATAATATATCACAATAACAACTTGCACCACAAGTGCCCACATATCACAACTTGCCAACAACAACAATATAAATGTTTCCACAACAATAACCCATGGATCCACATAATGTGTAAGAGGATATCAACAACATAATGGATGGAAAATGCTCAATAGGCTAGATGTTTCAACAATAACCATCATCACATCAATGTATGAACAACTTCTACAACCTCAACATCAAACAACTCGACAATCAGAAAACAACATCTAACCATGATATTAGATAAGACTAACTCACAATATAGGAAATAATCTTAAAAAAATAGTATAATTAACGGAACTGAACAAATAAAGGGCAACATGAACAACTAATTCAACAGTGACATTGTCACGCGCTGACCTCGGAGAGCGTGACCAGTGTTTAACATAGTTACCCTGGTCGAGCATGCCTTCACAATGTCGTCTACCCGAATCACCTGTGAATAAAGAGAAGAATACATTTCATTTATTTGAGGGTAAGAGGTTGTACGTACAACAAGAGTTCATTTCCGTAAGTTACATCATTAACAAGTCTCAAAAATAGTACCCTATACAATCATAGTTAAAGCGGAACATGTAATACAATTACAATAAATTTAGTTTTACTTTCCCAAAACAAGATACAACCCACACAACATTTACGGAGCCTCTAACAGAAACAAAAGAGTTCTAAGATAGTGCCGGTATCCGGCTAAACCTCAAAATGCTATGCACAAAGGATAAGAGATACATGACCTCAAAATGAAAGGGGGCTCACCAAGTAAGCTGAGGAGAGGGAGTGCTGCTATCACTGATCAATACCACCTGCTATGGAACCACCTACATCCATTAAAGATGCAGCGCCTCCAGCAAAAAAGGTCGTTAGTACATATGGAATAGTACTTGTATGCAAGCCTAAACACCCTCTTAATAGAACGAATGATAGTAAAGATAGAAGGAAACATGAAATCACTAAGAGACTCAAATAGTTTCAAGGTGTCGAATTAGGAGAAAAGTAAATTTCAAGTAAGTTCCAACCTTTTAAGTTGGGATATCTTCTACACTGATATACCACCGTGTTTTTAGCACGACGTCCGATGTTAGCCTAATCGGCTAATGCATCTCACCCCGAGACATCCACTCAGAATACCATCTTTTGCGTGGCATGGCGTCTGATCTCACCCCGATCGGCTAACCCATCTCACCATAATGTCGTGGGCGTCGACATCACATCATATCTTGCTATCAATAATCCCATACCATTTAAGGGGAAACAACATCATCACATTAACATGGGGTTTTACCCCTCAATCACTCCTACACCGATATGTGTAGTTTCGGGGTTAGGTTATTTTGACCTACCCTTCCTAGGTGGCTAAACGATACTCCCAAAGCATTTATTATTTATGTGATTAACCACCTATTTCATATTCTTTTACATAGTATTCATTTCATTGGCACCATTGGCCATAACGCAATATAATTCTTGGCGCATTGGCCGCACATCATATTTCATGCTCTCTTCTTTCACTTTCAAATATCATACTGGATAATTAACAACAAGGCTTTTTAAATTAATACTTTAAACATACCTCACTTTTAGCTTTCCTTAATTCACCACAAATTTCCGAAAATCCTAACAACTTTGATCTATTTAGAGAGATAGCAAAATTGAACACGAATTAGAAAGGAGTTCATGTTTCCAGCTCAATTGAGCATTTGATCAAACACTAGGTGGGCATTATGATTTCTAGCTTCTCCTATGGTGGATTTCCTTCACCCCACAACCCAAGGTTTACCCATTTGAGCTCAACTGCCTTCCCATAACACATGATTGTATATGCATGCATAGATACACTCTCACACCCAGGAATCAGACCCCTTATTAACTATATTCTACCCCAAGTTCGATATTGAGACTAGGATATTGAAGCTTACCTCTTTATGAAGAGCTTGTGACTTTTTCTTGTGAATTCTTCAAGACTTGAGCAAAGATTGGTAAACACTTAGACTAGGGATACCCTCCTTACTCTAGAGCACCTTCTTTTCTCTAAAATACCAGTTAGGACCAGCCAAAATAGACCCCAAGTTTTTTTTATAAAAAAGGGATCGGGTGCAATGTTCCAAACATAAACTCTACGAAGCCGGGTTTACGGTTACATACCGGACCGCAAAGTAGGTATGTAGTCCACAAAGGGGACCACAAAAATGCGTCCCAAAACTGGGCTATTCGGGTTGGGCTTGTCGCAGGTTTGCGACGAATGTGCGGCTCGTGAAATGATTATGCTGCCGCATAATTGACCACAATATATCATCCCACATTTTTCCCAATTCTCTACTTCACTCTACGGCGGATCTGCGGTCTGCAGATCAGTTCTGCGATCGCAGAAACACACTACTTTGCCAAAAAAAATTCTTCAACTCCCCAATGCGTTGTTCAACCCAAAAAGTCTATATTGCGGCTCGCAAGCTTGCTGCGAAGAATCTCTATAATCATCAACACATACATCTGCCTCGGCACCATGAAACCGTGACTTTTAGGTTAAATCTTACGGGGCCTTACATCCCCCCCCCCCCTCTCAGGATCATTCATCCTCGAATGGGGGTCAAAAACCGTCGTAGCATCCACTATGGTTCAGCTATTACTTTACACACCAACAATCCCCAGTTTTTGACTAACTCCCTACATACCAAAAATTTTGGTAAAATTTCCCTTGTAACTAGGCCTATCCACTTGTTAGATAATCTCATAAACTAATCCCTGCAACATAACCACAACCGAACGATACAAAACAATATGGAAACAACACCGACAATAATGCCATAAACTTTGGATTACCAAGAGGGAGTATCCTAACATAAGCTGTACAGGCGGAACATAATTTGTAGGAAGTTAGTTCTTAACATGATGCATGCAATTATATAGCAATTAAAATAAATTATTGTACTTCTTCTCCATCTCTTACTAGGCTTTTCAGGTGGCCTCTTCAACCTGTTGGTTTCACCATAGCACATTCACACAGGCAATCTCTTTATTTCACAACTTTCTAACTTGCCTATCAAGAATGGAAACTGAAATTTCTTCATAAGTCAATTCTTCAGTAACCTCAGTAGTCTCAACTGGAACAATACGCGACGGATCTCCAACAACCTTTTTCAATGTGGATACATGATTATCGGGTGCACTTAAGATATCTCTGGAGGTTGTTCTAGCATGTAAGCCACCTGACCGATCCTCAGAAAGATTCTTTACGGTATGACATACCTTGGACTCAATTTCCCCTTTTTAACGAACCGCATCACCCCTTTCATGGGGGAAACGTTTAAGAATACCCATTCATCCCATTGGAACTCCAAATCCCTACGAGGAACATCCGAATTAGACTTCTGATGACTCTAGGCAGTTTTCAACCGTTCCTTAATGATCTTAGACTTCTCCATAGCCTGATGCACAAGTTCTGGTCCTATCAATGCCGCTTCCCAAATCTCCAACTATCCAATGGGAGATCTACATCTCCTACCATATAGAGCCTTTAATGATGCCATATGAATGCTAGCATGAAAACTGTTGTTGTAGGAAAATTTTACGAGCTGAAAATAATCATCCTAGCTACCTTAGAAGTCAAGAACACAAGCACGAAGCATATCTTCAAGCGTCTGAATGGTCTGTTCCGTTGTTCATCGGTCTGTGGATGGAAAGCTGTACTAAGATTCACCTAAGTACCCAATCCTTGATGAAGTTTCTTCCAACAATTAGCCGTGAACTGTGCCCCCAATAAAAAATGATAGAAGAAGGAGTGCCATGCAACCTGACTAGCTCCTTGATATACAACTAGTAATATTGTTTCACTGCGTCGGTAACCTTAATAGGTAAGAAGTACACGGATCTCGTTAGTCGGTCCACAATAATCCAAATCAAGTTGAACTTGCGAGGTGTGCGAGGTGGTCCTACCACAAAGTCCACATTGATCATCTCCCATTTCCACATCAGAATTTCTATGCTCTATGCCAACTCACCGGGCATTTAGTGTTCGGCATTCACTTGCTGACAATTTGGACATCTGGCCCAGTTTTGCACAATTACCCCTCTTTCATTAGGGTTTGCAAGACGAACTCCCAAACATAACCGACGAACATCATTTTCCAATGTCTTCTGATATACCTACAAGTGAGCTAAACTACCCATAGATTTCTGGCTAAGAGCATCCTCCACAACTTAGCCTTCCTTAGATGGTATAGAATATCAATGTCGTAATCTTTAGTAGCACGAGCCATCTTCTCTATTACAGATTTAAGTCATTTTTCTTGAAAGTATATTGAAGGCTCTTATGGTCCGTGAATATATCCACATAAACCCCATAAAAACAATGACGCCAAATATTCAATGCAAATACCACCACCACACGCTCTAAGTCATGTGTTGGATAGTTCTTCTCATGATTTTTGAATTTCGTAGAAGAATAATCTATTGCCTTTCCATTTTGCATTAATACACACCCAAGTCCAATTCTCAAAGAATCACATTATACCACAAACCCATCCGTACCCTCTGGTAGGGTCAACACAGATATCGTAGTTAATCAAGATTTAAACTCCTCGAAGCTCCTTTCACAAGCAGATGACCATTGGAAATTAATCGCCTTCTGCGTCAATTTAGTCAACGAAGATGAAAGGGTATAGAACCCCTCCGCAAACTTCCTGTAATATCCATCTAAGCCCAAGAAACTATGAATCTCCGCTGGGTTAGTAGGTCTAGGCCAATTCTTCACTGCAGAAATCTTTTGAGAATCACCTTTAATTCCCTCTCTAGAGACAACATGACCCAAGAATGTGACAGATTCAAGCCAAAATTCAGATTTCAAAAACATCGGATACAACTGGTGCTAATGTAGAGTCTGTAGAAATTCCCTAGGGTGATCGACATGGTCCTCTCAACTTCATGAATATACAATGATATCGTCAATAAACACTATCACAAAGGAGTCAAGGAATGACTTGAAAACTCGGTTCATAAGATCCATGAAAGTTGTCGGGGCATCTGTTATCCCAAAAGACATTATAAGAAATTCAAAGTGCACATACAGGGTTCTAAAAACTGTTTTTGGAATACCCTTTTCCTCGATGATCAATTAATAAATACCCATATCTTAAATCAATTTTGAGAAATACTTAGGAACCTGCAATTGATCAAACAAGTCATCTATCCTTCGTAGTGTGTACCTATCCTTGATCGTGACCTTGTTTAATTGGCAATAGTTGATGCGTGGCTAGAATCAATAGTTTTAAGAATCATATACCTTAGATTTTATGTGCTTTTGTGATAAAAGTAAACATTATATGTGCATAATGGAGTCTATTTCATGTGTAGGTGAATTGGAGATGAAAGTCGAGCTAAAAGGGTGTATAAATGTTAAAAATACGCTCAAGAGTCGAAAAGGAGTGACCCAGTCCATAGCTGGGCGTTTTAGACCAAACGCCAACCATATCCAGGCGTTAGTGGGGCGTTAGATCCCAAACACCTGGCCTACCCAAGCTTTAGCTGGGCATTTGGGGCTTAACGCTTGGGGTCCCTTGTCCGGTAAATTTCGAGTTTTGAAGGTTTTAAGTGTTTCCCGGTTGGAATAGAAGCCTCCTACATGTTTAGGGTTTATCTCAAACATATAAATAGACCAAAAAACACAACTTTGAGGGGAGGATGCCATTTTTGGAGAAAATATACACACAAGATCATTGTGGAAGCACATGATTATCAGTTTGCTTCATCTTATTCTAGTATTTTCCATTCATGCAAGAGTATGCAATTGCTTAATTCTAGTATGAGTGGATAAACACCCATTGTTCTGAGGTTGTGGTTTTGCCATGAAAATTGTTATTCGATATTAACTTAACCTTGATTATAATTTTCTCAATATATGGTTGTTTCTTCAATTCTGCATTTAATTGCTTAATTGTTTGGCCACCAAATTGGTTCTATATACTATATATGTTATGCTTGGGAAAGCCGTATATAGATTAGAGAAGAATTGAAGAGAGCGCGATCTTAACCCTTCAGGGGAGCGGATTTGTGGTTAGGATAGGAATATACCTAGTCACCGTGCTTAATTAAACATCGTAATCTTAGTGCGTTCTAATAGATTAATTTCATAGGAATATAGGCGTTAATCTATTGAGAATAGGCAAGTAGTACTTCAGGAGAAGGCTACGAGAGCAATTTTCGATTAATTAGCAACCTTGAGTGAATTATATGAAAGGGAGAGTTTATTAGAATGCAATATGAGTGGTGAATTGATCACAATCTTGGAATATTTGTCTCTACTGAATACACAACAATACTCTCGTTACATGATAATTAGTTCATATAATCGTAGAATAAATTAGTTATATTCCTGGATTTTGTTTCGGCTCGATTAAATAGCAATTAGAGTGATTCAATAAGTAGTTTACGAAAGTCCCTGTGGGTTCGACATTCGATTTAACATTATATTACTTGCTACGACCACGTATACTTGCATTTGCGATTTGGACCTAACAAGTTTTTGGCGCCGTTGCCGGGGAGTTGAATATAGACTAATTTTTAGTTACTTGCTTTAATTGTTTATTTCATTGAGTCTAACGTCACGTATTTTGGCTATAATCTCAGGAACTTCGAGTGAATGCGTAGGGTCAGAAGCCAGGATAGACTTGACGGCTTTGACCCCTAACATGAGAGATCATTTCACAGAAGATTGCGAGAAGCAAGAGATACAGACAATCTTCAGGACTTCATTCGATTTCCGGTGAACATGACAGAGGAACAACACATGGCTGTTCAGGAGGTGCAATTCCAAGTATTGCTAATGTCATCTCCTGCATCGTGAAGCCCATAATCACTGGGCACTTTGAGCTGAAACAGAGCAAGATCCAACTATTTCATGCAAACGGGTAGTTTCCGGGTCTTCCACACGAGGATCCACAGCAGCACATTTTGAAATTCTTGGAGATTAGTGATACTTATATCACTAACGGAGTCACGCCAGATTATGTGAGGCTCACGCTTTTCCCATTCGCTATATTGGGCGAAGCAAAGCGATGGCTGAAGGAAGAACCAGCTGATTCCATCACAACATGGAACGATCTGGCGAGAAAATTTCTGGCAAGGTTCTTCCCTTCAGGAAAGACAGCAAAGATCAGGAGTGAAATAGTCTCCTTTAGACAGAAAGCAAGTGAATCGTTATATTCAGCATGGGAAAGGTTCAAGGGGCTACTCAGATATTGTCCTCATCTTAATCAGACAAACGAGGTGTTAGTTCACACTTTCATTGAGGGGCTCCATCCGCAAACAAAAATTTTGGTAGATGCAGCAGCCGGAGGTCAGGTGTTGGAGAAGAATTATGATGAAATATTTGCATTACTGAATAAATTCTCCAAAAGCAACCCATACTGGCAAGGTGAGTTGGGGAGAAATGTGGTTCAAAAGTCACCAGGGTTTCTTGAACTAGATGTGGTTTCAGCATTGTCAGCCTAGATTTCCACGTTGACTAACCAAGTCAAACAGATGAACCTGATCATTAACAAGAAACAATCTCAACCAGTGCAACAGGCTCAACCAGTGCAACAGATTCGGGTATTTTGTGAAGTCTGTGGAGAGGGTCATTCGAGTGATTTATGTCCAGTGAATAGGGGACAAGAAAATCCATATGGAAACACTTATAACCCCAACTGCGGAAACCACCCAAATTTCTCTTGGGGTGTAAATCATAGCACTCAGCATAACTACAGGCATCCAGCACCTCAACAGCAGTACAAACCACCTCAGGCTGAACCATCAGCAAGCCTTGAGGATATTATGAAGAGAATGATGAATGACCAACTTCCTTCAAATCAGAAAATAATGGCTGATCACCAAGCCCAGACTGTAGCAATGAGAAACTTATAACGTCAAGTGGGGAAACTCGTCAGTTCTCAACCCGACCAGCGGGGGCGCTTCCAAGTGACATTGAAGATAATCCTAAAGCATATGTTAATGCTATATCATTGAGGAGTGGGAAGGAATTGGAAGAATTTCAGTCCAAGAAGAGGAAGCAGGTAACTTTTGATGACGAACCAGTCACTATTGAATCAACACCAGACAACCCGAAAGAATCAGATAAGCTAGCAAAGGAGGCGGTTCCTGAGCAACCCCCAGTGAGTGTTGCGAGGCCTCCCCCTCCATTCCCTCAAAGGTTGCAAAATATGAAAGATAATGCCGCATACAAAAAGTTTCTTGACCTCTATAGAAGGTACAAATCAATATTCCACTGGTAGATATTTTGTAGGAGGTACCCAAATATGCTAAATACATCAAGGACATTGTGGCAAGTAAACGGAGGTTGACTGAGTTCGAAACCGTGGCACTCACGGAGGAAGTTAGCTTAAGAATTTAAAGAAAGCTACCTCGGAAATTAAAAGATCCGGGTAGTTTTACAATCAAAATCTCAATTGGTAAGCATGTAGTTGGGCGATCTTTGTGCGATCTTGGGGAAAGTATTAATTTGATGCCGCAATCTGTGTTCAAGCAATTGGGGTTGGGTGAACCACGCCGAACAACAGTGATTTTACAATTGGTTGATCGCTCCCTTGCTTATCCTGGGGGAGTTATTGAAGATGTGCTGGTGTAGGTGGGTTCCTTCATATTTCCAGCTGATTTCATTATCTTGGACTATGAGCATGATTAGGAAGTTCCATTTATTTTGGGGAGTCCATTCCTACCTACGGGCCGAGCTATCATCGATGTGTGTGAAGGGAAGATGACAATGCGAGTTGGTGATCGAGTGGATGTGTTTAATGTTTATAAGGCACTCAAGTTTCCTATCAACTATGAAGAGCTATCCATGATTACTGTAGTGGAAAGCAAATCGGAGTCAATGGTTCCATACATGAGTCTTGTTGACCCTCTTGAGCAAGTGTTAATTGGGGATGAAGAAGACTGGGGGGATGAAACAAGGGGAGACATTGAGAAGGCTTTTGAAGTATCTTGCAGTTACCTCCACGGGCTGGGAAAATTTGAAGATTTGAACAAGCCTGTTACTCTAACCCCTCCAAATCCATCTATTGAAGAGGCTCCAAAATTGGAACTCAAACTTCTTCCAGCACATTAACGCTATTCTTATTTGGGGAACTCTGAGACATTGCATGTGATCTTCTCATCCAGCCTGACCAATACACAAGAACATAAATTAATTAGGGTACTTCGTGAGCACAAAAAGGAAATTGGGTGGACCATTGCAGATATTAAAGGAATCAGCCCATCATTTTGAATGCATAAAATCTTTTTGGAAGATGGACATCACCCGAGTGTTGAGCAGCAAAGAAGGTTAAATCCCATCATGAAAGAAGTGGTGAAGAAAGAAGTAACGAAATTGCTAGATGCAGGAATCATTTTTCCTATTTTTGACAGCAACTGGGTGAGCTCGGTTCAATGTGTGCCCAAAAAGGGAGGGATAAACGTGATTGAGAATGAGAAGAATGAGCTGATTCCCACCCGCACTATTACGAGTTGGAGATTTTGCATTGATTATCGAAGGCTCGACAAAGCAACTCGCAAGGATCACTTCCCACTCCCATTCATTGATCAAATGCTGGACAGATTAGCTGGGCATGAATATTATTGCTTTCTAGAAGGGTATTCAGGTTACAATCAAATTGTCATATGCCCAGAAGATCAGGAGAAGACCACATTCACTTGCCCTTATGGCGCATTCGCCTTCAAGCGAATGCGATTTGGTATTTGTAATGCACCAGTCACCTTCCAGAGATGCATGATGGCTATTTTCACTGACATGGTGGAAAAATTCGTAGAGGTGTTCATGGACGATTTCTCAGTCTTTGGGTCATCCTATGATGATTGTTTGAAAAATCTGAGCATGGTGTTGGCCCGTTGTGAAGAAACGAATATGGTGTTAAATTGGGAGAAGTGTCACTTTATGGTGCATGAAGGCATCATTTTGGGTCATAGAGTATCTAAAAGTGGCATCGAAGTTGATAAGGCAAAATTGGAGGCAGTTGAAAAAATACCTCCACCAATTTTAGTGAAGGGCGTCTGGAGTATCCTGGGACATGCATGATTTTATAGGCGCTTTATTAAAGATTTTTCTAAAATTTCTACTACGTTGTGCAGGTTGCTAGAAAAAGATGTCAAGTTCAATTTTGATGCACCCTGCCTGAAGGCATTTGAGGAGCTCAAGATGAAATTGGTAGCTGCCCCCATAATTGTTGCACCTAATTGGTCAATACCATTTGAACTTATGTGTGATGCAAGTGACCATGCTATTGGGGCAGTGCTAGGCCAAAAGAAAGACAAGGTGTTTTATTCCATCTACTATGCGAGCAAGACCCTCGATGATGCATAACAAAATTACACCACCGCTGAAAAGGAGCTGTTAGCTATGGTGTGGGCCTTTGAAAAATTAGGGCATACTTGGTAGGCACGAAAGTTATTGTCCACACAGATCACGCAGAAATCAGGTACTTATTTACAAAGAAAGAATCTAAAGTTAGATTGATGCGCTGGGTTTTATTATTGCAGGAATTTGATGTGGAGATAAGAGACCGAAAGAGCACTGATAACCAAGTAGCTGACCATCTGTCAAGGCTGGAAAATCATGATCATGTTGAGGAGGGTGGAGATATTAAAGAAGTATTTCCTGATGAGCAACTTTTTGCTATAACCCAAGACCCTCCTTCGTGGTATGTCGATTATGTGAATTATCTGGTGAGTGGGTTACTTCATGCGGAAATAGAATCTGAAGCAAGGAAGAGGTTTTTACGCGATGTGAAATTTTACTATGGGGATGAGCCCTACCTGTACAAAGAATATGGTGATCAGTTAATGAGGAAATGCATTCCTAATGTAGAACTGGAATGGGTGTTGTACGATTTTCATGCATCACCATATGGACGCCATCATGGTGGTGATCGAACGACAGAAAAAGTGCTACGATCTGGGTTCTTTTGGCCAACACTATTCAAATATGCCCACAAATTTGTTAAAAAGTGTGACCAGTGCAAGAGAACATGAATGACAACAAGGAAGCACGAGATGCCTTTGAATAATATCTTGGAGGTAGAGATTTTTGATGTATGGGGGATAGACTTTATGGGTCCATTCCCATCATCCAGGGGACACAAATACATTTTGTTGGCAGTTGACTATGTGTCGAAATGGGTAGAGGCAATTTCATTGCTAACGAATGACGCCATGGTTGTCGCTGCGTTTGTGAAGAAGAATATATTCTCCAGATTTGGCACTCCACGGGCCTTGATTAGTGATGAAGGAACCCATTTTTGCAATCAGTTGTTGAATAACCTTTTAGCTAAATAATGGGGTCCGTCATCGAGTTGCAACAACATATCACCCTCAAACTAGTGGCCAAGCAGAGGTATCCAATAGAGAAATCAAGAAAATACTAGAGAAAACGGTGACTGTGAACATGAAGGATTGGCTTGCTAAGTTAGGCGATGCCTTATGGGCATACAAAACACCCAAAACACCAATTGGGGCATCACCGTACAAGTTGGTCTATGGGAAGGCATGTCACTTGCCTCTAGAGCTTGAACACAAGGCGTATTGGGCCATCAAGAAGCTAAACATGAACCTTGAAGACGTGGGTGAGAGAAGATTGATGCAGTTGGATTAATTAGATGAGTTCAGGTTGCACTCATACGAAAATGCCAAACTTTAAAAAGAAAAGAAAAAGAGATGGCATGACAAACATATAAATCCGCGTCATTTTGAGCCAGGCCAACATGTATTATTATTAAATTCTAGGCTTAGACTAATTCCTGGGAAGCTGAAGTCAAGATGGTCAGGCCTATTTGAGATAGTGAGAGTCACCCCATATAGTGCACTTGAGTTGCAAGCTATACATGGTGAAAGAACATTTTTAGTGAATGGACATAGAGTCAAACACTATTGGGGTGGTACCATAAATCGTGAGAAGACCAAAGTTGTGCTCGCTGATGAGTGAAGTGAGATTCTAGGTCGTGCCGTGACGTTAAATCAGGTACTTCATAGGAGGCAACCTATTAACTTGTTGTAATCGTCGTGCCACGACATTAACTAAGGCGCTTATTGGGAGGCAACCCAATGGTTAGTTAAATCTTAGCATAGTTAGAAGTAATTCTTGTAATTATAGGTACTAACGAGTTTGGGAATGCATTCGGGGGTTAAAGAGCAGTATGATAACATGAAAGAAGGCTGTGGGCCGGGCGATAAGCCCCTAACGCCTTGCTAAAGCCAGGGTAGGCCGGGCGATAAGCCCCTAACACCTAGCTAACACCAGGGGGGGCAAGGCGATAGAGCCCTAACGCATGGCTAAATCCAGGGTGGTCTGGGCTTTTTAGCTCTAACGCATGGCTAACGCCAGGGTTCCCGGGATTTAAGACCAAAACGCACATTAAACTCCAGGTATGTCCTCTTCTTGTTTTTTACACCCCCAACTCTCCCAAGAACACCACTTCATCCGAAAAACACACAACAAGTTCAAAGCACACACATCTTCACCCAAACACCAATTTCACTAGCACAAGTTCATAGCACACACATCTTCTTCCAAATCTGCACAATTTCGATTTCGTGGTCAACTTCATCCGACAAACACACATAAAGCGTTGAGGTATGATTTTATCCCTACCCCTTGTTACTTCAAAGTGGGTATTACAATTAGGAAAGGTGTAGCCTTGATTAATGGTGATTCTTTATGGGTTTATGCTATTCATGGTCATACGGTATCATATTGTGATTCCCAACCCCCGAACCCTTTAGGAATGGGCTGAAATTGTGATGCTAAGAAATATTATGGAACCCCAACAAGCTTTGGGTACATGAGGTAGTCCCTAAAGTCCATAAGAGCTCTCATGGGAATTGTGCTAGCCAAGTGCTCGATGTAATGCCTTAATGGAAGTACATATTCCAGATGGATTCCGAGTCTCCGGGAAACAAACCACTAGTGTCATGCATCGTGAACTCCATGAAATTTTAACTGTGAAGAGGCTCACGAGAAGCCATATGTGTCAAAAATTTTCATAAACGCGCTAAGGTGAAGTTTGAGTAACCTTGGCAAATTGGAAAATCTTATAGTACACACGTTGTGACACCCACTAACTAATGATCATTTGTACAGGAAAAAGAAAAGGATGCTACCCAGAAGAACCACAGGCAAAGGAAAGGCCACGTCTTCGGCCCCAGCAAAAAGCAAAGCAAAACCCCCACCACCTCAGAAGAAAAAAAAAAGGGGGAGATGCTACTTCTAGTATGACTGGTGAGGAAGCAGTAGCTGTCGTTGCTTCTATGAGACAACATCCCATTGGTCAACGGGAATATGGTATCAACAGCATACCAGTACAATCCAGGAAATGGTATGCATGCTACAAGCCAAAGCATGTTAACCCTGAGGGGGCTATTAAGGAAGGGAGTGTGAGAACAAAATTCCCAGCGATTTGGAGGAGCATCCATGAGTTGGGTTTAGGATATGTGTTCAGGCACAATGGTCACATCAACTTGGACCTAGTCCAGGGATTCTATGCAGGGTTCGATCCAAAGGACAAGGAGGGATTGGTGCCAATTCGTGGGAACTTGGTGGATTTTTCGGCCAAGAACATATGTGATTTTCTAGGTGCACCAAATGTTCCGGTTGAGCCTCTAGAGCAATTCATCCGCCATCCCAACTATAGAGAGGTGAGGCACACACTGTGTGGGTTGAGTCCAAAGCTACGTGGATTTGAGATAGAGCCACAAATCGCCATAAAAGGTTTCCCAAGAAAAAAATGAAAGTTGAAACCCAGGTGTGGCTTAAAGTGATTAATTCACGGATACTACCATGCAACCATGACACCTTAATCAGCCGAGAGAGGATTTGTGTGCTCTATTTCCTCATGACGGGGAAAAGAGTGAATGTGGGCCATCTAATGCGCTATCAAATAGGGTTGGTGCGGTCCAGCAATAGAATCGATCGAATACCATTCCCAAATTTCCTGACTCAGTTCCTGCTAAATAAGAATGTAGCAGTTGATCCCAGCTTTGACCATACCATTGATCAAATCGCACGAGAGATTGACGTCACTGGCTTAAGATTGAATGAAGAGTCTTCACTGACCACTGCAGAGCACAATGTGCGGGCTGATGGCTTCATGGCCCATCTTTATGGGATGATGGATTTGCAGTTGCGAATAGGAGGTCGGCCAGCGTCAATTGATGAGAGAGATGAGTTGGATCACAGATACCCGCTTAATGCTCATGCTTAGTAGATGATTGGAGCAGGTGAGGGATACAGGCTCCCAGATGATGAGGACATCAACACACCTGACGATTCTGATGCAGAGCCGATGCGCTCAGATGAGGAAGATGATGAAGAAGATGAGCATGAGGAGGAATAGAGAGCGTCAAATGATGAGAACGCTGAATGATCAGGGAGTTCTTTTACCTCTCTTCTATTACTTGTTTGGTCTTTATATGATGCACTGAGGACAGTGCATGAATTAAGTGTGGGGTGTATACATACGTATTGTGGAATTATTGTACCATATGTGGTGTCGTGTTGTAGTTTTGTATTCATGAGAGTAAATGATCTTTCTTTTAAGTCTTGTAGTTTTTTTTTGTTTTTTTATATATAAATATGTGGACTTTTCCCGATGATGGACCTCCTAGACAATTATCTTGAGGGAAGTAAGTCAAAAGAAAATACAAAAAAAGATTTTTATTTTAGGTAGTGTAGTAATTCCCCCTTAATTTTTCTTTGGACCATGGTTCTTTTCCAAGGGTGTAACTTGAACCAGGTGTTTAGTTTTGTTTTTTTAGAGTAGTTAGGAAGAAATTGAGCAACTTAGAGATACCCATGACATGTTTGATGCCGGCATATTTGGTTATGACATACATTCTGCTTTCCCTTATATTTGGTTTGACATGTGATGCCTGAGTAAAAATAAATAGCCTATTTTGAGACGCCTTAGCTCAATTGTTTGACTTGTATGCTACATAGTGTAATATTGCTTAATTCTCTCAATTTTTTGTGCTTTCTTGACTTGAGAGTTGAATAAAACCGTTGTGATTGTGTCATGTGCAATGTGTGAGTGAGGTTTAGTGATTTTCTATGCTATCCTGTGTAGTTTAGAACTTGCCCCATATGTTAATCGAAGCGAAATTGTAGGTTATTCTAGTCTAGGGGATGATGTAGGAATTTTCTTGCTTGATCATGGATGTGCTTGTCATATAAGGATTACAAAATTCCATTGCTAGCCCCTTTGAGCCTTTATACCTTTTCTTTGGTACCCACATTACAAGCCGTACCCCTATTTTGCTCTTAAATTGAGATTTTTGCACCCTTTCCTCCTAAGGCACTTAGTCACTAAAAGAAGTAAGATGGGATATTGGGGAATAATTTTTGACTGGAGCCATGGAAAGGCCTGTTAGTGCACTAATAATTGTATTCAAAGGTCACTAGCCAATGAACTTCATGTATGGAGTGTGTGTAGGAAAGAAAAAAATAATAGTAAAAGTAAGTACAAAAAGATACACACCTCCAAATTTTTATTAATTTGTGCTAGTGAAAATATAGAAGTGCTTATTGGAAAAGGCCTATGTTGAATATGAATTGTGGCAAAGGAATTGGTTGAGAAGAATATGTGTTTATTTGTTAGGGTAGTGTATTAAAGTGCTTAGGAGGGTTAGTCACTATTCCTAAATATATCCTACTCGTTCCTTAGCCTACATTACAAGCTTAAAAGTCCTAATTGATCCTAGATTTGGCCAACTTTAATTAGTGGAGATCTACACTACGAGCAAGCTTATGGTACGACCACGAGATGCATATGAATTTTTTGTGAGAGTGAGGGAATTTGTTCAATTGTGTGATGTCCTTAAATTATGTTCAAAAGAACATTTTAATGTGTGGACTAATTATATTCACTCTTTTGTTGTTGGTAAGGGCACATGATCTCATGAACGATTGGTAATGTTAAACTTTCTTGTTGAGTAGGTGCGTAAATTGAGAGGGCTTAGTGGTTGCAAGTTGACTCTTGAGGTTGGGTGGTTGCA